>JAKDEW010000721.1:0-142900 GCA_021963965.1 Artemisiospiza belli
AATTTCCTTTCGGGAAGGGAAAAGGAATCTTGTGAATCCCAAAAGAAAGGCTTGCAAACACTCTGGAAAGGAGATAAGTTCAAATGAAATGAAATTGAAAAAAAGCAGAAAATCAGTAATTTTAATGTCTTCAAAAAACAGGCTGTGAGGAAATCAGCTGCATTGCAAAGGACCAAAAGATGCAAAAAATAGGATCACAGATGTTGCAAAAGCAGGGGAAAAAGTCAAGGAGGAAGACACAACTTAGGGGGCAAGATATGAGGGACATGGCATGGACACTTCACAAAACAACGAAAAAAAAAAATTATTTCCAAAGTCAAAGCCATCAAAATGCAGGCAGGCCATACGCCAGCAAGTGCAGACACATGCAGCAAAGCTTGCCACAATTGATCCCCACTGAAGGCGAAAACCGGAAAGAAGGACCTACAAACGCGGGGCTCCATGTGTGAGGGGCAGGGCTTCAGGCAGTGAGGGGCGGTGCTCTATGTGTGACGGAAGCGGCTCCATGTGTGTTGGGCAGGGCTCCAGCCAGTGATGGGCGGGGCTCCATGTGGGATGGGCAGGGCTCCATGAGTGAGGGAAGGGGGTTCCATGCGTGAGGGGTGGGGTTCCGGGCTGTGAGGGGTGGGGATCCAGTCAGTGAGGGGTGGGGCTCTAGGCAGTGATTGCCGAGGCTCCATGTGTTAGGGTTAGGGCTGCAGCCAGACAGGGGCAGGGCTCCATGTGTGAGGGAAAAGGCTCCATGTGTGTGGGGCAGGGGCTCCAGCCAGTGATGGGCGGGGCTCCATGTGGGATGGGCAGGGCTCCATGCAGTGAGGGATAGGGCTCCATATTTGAGGGGCGGTGCTTCAAATATGAAGGGCAAGGCCCCATGAGTGAAGGCTGGGGTTCCAGGCTTTCAGGGGTTGGGATCCAGTCAGTGAGGGGCGGGGCTCAGGGCAGTGATGGCTGGGGCTCTTTGTGTTAGTGGCAGGGCTCCAGCCAGAGAGGGGCAAGGCTCCATGTGTGAGGGAAAGGGCTCCATGTTTGTGGGGCAGGGGCTCCAGCCAGTGATGGGCGGGGATCCATGAGGGATGGGCAGGGCTCCATGCAGTCAGGGGGCAAGGCTCCATATTTGAGGGGCGGGGCTCCAATTATGAAGGGCAAGGCCCCATGAGTGAGGCGCGGGGTTCCAGGCTTTCAGGGGTGGGGATCCAGTCAGTGAGGGGCGGGGCACTAGGCAGTCATGGCTGGGGCTCCCTGTGTGAGGGGCAGGGCTTCAGGCAGTGAGGGGCGGTGGATGGAGACAGCATCGGAAATATTGCATTAGGAAAAGTAAAAATGTAAATTTGGTAAATTTAGTGACTGTAAGAAAATGGCCCGGGATTATGTCAGGTGCAGTGCGAAGGACTAAATGATGCAAAAACAAAGCTCACAGATATTTCAAAAGTAGCAGAAAAAGTCAAGGAGGAAAACACAACTTAGAGGGCAAGATATAAGGGACATGGCATGAATATTTAAAACAAGAAAAAAGAAAAACAAGAAAAAATCGTTCCCAAAGTCAAAGCCTTCAAAATGCAGGCAGGCCATACGCCAGCAAGTGCAGTCACATGCAGCAAAGCTTGCCAAATCTGATCCCCACTGAAGGCCAAAACAGAAAAGAAGGGCCTACAAACAGGCTGGAGCGGAGACACCATCAAAGGAATTGTAATTGGAGGAGAAAAAAAGACAATTTGGGAAATTTAGTAACTGTAAGGAAATGGCCCGGGATAATATCAGGTGCAGTGCGAAGGACCAAAAGATGCAAAAACTAAGCTCACAGATGTTGCAAAAGCAGGGGAAAAAGTCAAGGAGGAAGACACAACTTAGGTGGCAAGATATGAGGGACATGGCATGGACACTTCAGAAATCAACCAAAAAATGAAAAAAATCTTTCCCCAAGTCAAAGCCACCAAAAGGCATGGCATGCCATCAAGGGCAGGGAAATGCACCAATGATTCTTCGATTCGTCCCCATTGAAATGGCAAGATTTCTTTTCCCTTCCCGAAAGGAAATGAAATTTCCTTTCGGGAAGGGAAAAGGAATCTTGTGAATCCCAAAAGAAAGGCTTGCAAACACTCTGGAAAGGAGATAAGTTCAAATGAAATGCAATTGAAAATAGCAGAAAATCAGTAATTTTAATGTCTTCAAAAAATAGGCTGTGAGGAAATCAGCTGCATTGCAAAGGACCAAAACATGCAAAAAATAGGCTCACAGATGTTGCAAAAGCAGGGGAAAAAGACAAGGAGGAAGACAAAACTTAGGGGGCAAGATATGAGGGACATGGAATGGACACTTCACAAAACAACGAAAAAAAAAAATTTTTCCAAAGTCAAAGCCATCAAAATGCAGGCAGGCCATACACCAGCAAGTCCAGGCACATGCAGCAAAGCTTGCCAAAATTCATCCCCACTGAAGGCCCAAACAGAAAACAAGGACCTACAAAACACACTGGAATGGAGCCTCCATCAAAGGAATTGCAATTGGAGGAGAAAAAAAGGAAATTTGGGAAATCTAGTTACTCTAAGAAAATGGCCCGGGATTATATGAGGTGCAGTGCGAAGGACCAAAAGATGCAAAAATTAAGCTAAGAGATGTTGCAAAATCAGTGGAAATAGTCAAGGAGGAAGACACAACTTACGGGGGCAAGATATGAGGGACATGGCTTGAACAGTTAAACAAAAAAAAAAAAAAACAAGAAAAAATCTTTCCCAAAGTCAAAGCCATCAAAATGCAGGCAGGCCATACGCCAGCAAGTGCAGACACATGCAGCAAACTTGCCAAAATTGATCCCCACTGAAGGCCAAAACCGAAAAGAAGGACCTACAAACGCGGGGCTCCATGTGTGAGGGGCAGGGCTTCAGGCAGTGAGGGGCGGTGCTCTATGTGTGACGGAAGCGGCTCCATGTGTGTGGGGCAGGGCTCCAGCCAGTGATGGGCGGGGCTCCATGTGGGATGGGCAGGGCTCCATGAGTGAGGGAAGGGGTTCCATGCGTGAGGGGCGGGGTTCCGGGCTGTGAGGGGTGGGGATCCAGTCAGTGAGGGGTGGGGCTCTTGGCAGTGATTGCCGAGGCTCCATGTGTTAGGGTTAGGGCTGCAGCCAGAGAGGGGCAGGGCTCCATGTGTGAGGGAAAAGGCTCCATGTGTGTGGGGCAGGGCTCCAGCCAGTGATAAGCGGGGCTCCATGTGGGATGGGCAGGGCTCCATGCAGTGAGGGATAGGGCTCCATATTTGAGGGGCGGGGCTTCAAATATGAAGGGCAAGGCCCCATGAGTGAAGGCTGGGGTTCCAGGCTTTCAGGGGTGGGGATCCAGTCAGTGAGGGGCGGGGCTCAGGGCAGTGATGGCCGGGGCTCTTTGTGTTAGTGGCAGGGCTCCAGCCAGAGAGGGGCAAGGCTCCATGTGTGAGGGAAAGGGCTCCATGTTTGTGGGGGCAGGGCTCCAGCCAGTGATGGGCGGGGATCCATGAGGGATGGGCAGGGCTCCATGCAGTCAGGGGCAAGGCTCCATATTTGAGGGGCGGGGCTCCAATTATGAAGGGCAAGGCCCCATGAGTGAGGCGCGGGGTTCCAGGCTTTCAGGCGTGGGGATCCAGTCAGTGCGGGGCGGGGCACTAGCCAGTCATGGCTGGGGCTCCCTGTGTGAGGGGCAGGGCTTCAGGCAGTGAGGGGCGGTGGATGGAGACAGCATCGGAAATATTGCATTAGGAAAAGTAAAAATGTAAATTTGGTAAATTTAGTGACTGTAAGAAAATGGCCCGGGATTATGTCAGGTGCAGTGCGAAGGACTAAATGATGCCAAAACAAAGCTCACAGATATTTCAAAAGCAGGGGAAAAAGTCAAGGAGGGAAAACACAACTTAGGGGGCAAGATATGAGGGACATGGCATGAATATTTAAAACAAGAAAAAAGAAAAACAAGAAAAAATCGTTCCCAAAGTCAAAGCCTTCAAAATGCAGGCAGGCCATACGCCAGCAAGTGCAGGCACATGCAGCAAAGCTTGCCAAATCTGATCCCCACTGAAGGCCAAAACAGAAAATAAGGGCCTACAAACAGGCTGGAGCGGAGACACCATCAAAGGAATTGTAATTGGAGGAGAAAAAAAGAAAATTTGGGAAATTTAGTGACTGTAAGGAAATGGCCCGGGATAATATCAGGTGCAGTGCGAAGGACCAAAAGATGCAAAAACTAAGCTCACAGATGTTGCAAAAGCAGGGGAAAAAGTCAAGGAGGAAGACACAACTTAGGTGGCAAGATATGAGGACATGGCATGGACACTTCAGAAATCAACCAAAAAATGAAAAAAATCTTTCCCCAAGTCAAAGCCACCAAAAGGCATGGCATGCCATCAAGGGCAGGGAAATGCACCAATGATTCTTTGATTCGTCCCCATTGAAATCACAAGATTTCTTTTCCCTTCCCGAAAGGAAATGAAATTTCCTTTCGGGAAGGGAAAAGGAATCTTGTGAATCCCAAAAGAAAGGCTTGCAAACACTCTGGAAAGGAGATAAGTTCAAATGAAATGCAATTGAAAAAAGCAGAAAATTGGGAATTTTAGTCTCTTCAAAAAATAGGCTGTGAGGAAATCAGCTGCATTGCAAAGGACCAAAAGATGCAAAAAATAGGCTCACAGATGTTGCAAAAGCAGGGGAAAACAGTCAAGGAGGAAGACACAACTTAGGGGGCAAGATATGAGGGACATGGCATGGACACTTCACAAAACAACGAAAAAAAAAAAATTTTTCCAAAGTCAAAGCCATCAAAATGCAGGCAGGCCATACACCAGCAAGTCCAGGCACATGCAGCAAAGCTTGCCAAAATTCATCCCCACTGAAGGCCCAAACAGATAAGAAGGACCTACAAACACACTGGAACGGAGACTCCATCAAAGGGAATTGCAATTGGAGGAGAAAAAAAGGAAATTTGGGAAATCTAGTTACTCTAAGAAAATGGCCCGGGATTATATGAGGTGCAGTGCGAAGGACCAAAAGATGCAAAAATTAAGCTAAGAGATGTTGCAAAATCAGGGGAAATAGTCAAGGAGGAAGACACAACTTACGGGGCAAGATATGAGGGACATGGCATGAACAGTTAAACGAAAATAAAAACCAAGAAAAAATCTTTCCCAAAGTCAAAGCCATCAAAATGCAGGCAGGCCATACGCCAGCAAGTGCAGACACATGCAGCAAAGCTTGCCAAAATTGATCCCCACTGAAGGCCAAAACCGAAAAGAAGGACCTACAAACGCGGGGCTCCATGTGTGAGGGGCAGGGCTTCAGGCAGTGAGGGGCGGTGCTCTATGTGTGATGGACGCGGCTCCATGTGTGTGGGGCAGGGCTCCAGCCAGTGATGGGCGGGGCTCCAAGTGGGATGGGCAGGGCTCCATGAGTGAGGGAAGGGGTTCCATGCGTGAGGGGCGGGGTTCCGGGCTGTGAGGGGTGGGGATCCAGTCAGTGAGGGGTGGGGCTCTAGGCAGTGATTGCCGAGGCTCCATGTGTTAGGGTTAGGGCTGCAGCCAGAGAGGGGCAGGGCTCCATGTGTGAGGGAAAAGGCTCCATGTGTGTGGGGCGGGGCTCCAGCCAGTGATGGGCGGGGCTCCATGTGGGATGGGCAGGGCTCCATGCAGTGAGGGATAGGGGCTCCATATTTGAGGGGCGGGGCTTCAAATATGAAGGGCAAGGCCCCATGAGTGAAGGCCGGGGTTCCAGGCTTTCAGGGGTGGGGATCCAGTCAGTGAGGGGCGGGGCTCAGGGCAGTGATGGCCGGGGCTCTTTGTGTTAGTGGCAGGGCTCCAGCCAGAGAGGGGCAAGGCTCCATGTGTGAGGGAAAGGGCTCCATGTTTGTGGGGCAGGGCTCCAGCCAGTGATGGGCGGGGCTCCATGAGGGATGGGCAGGGCTCCATGCAGTCAGGGGCAAGGCTCCATATTTGAGGGGCGGGGCTCCAATTATGAAGGGCAAGGCCCCATGAGTGAGGCGTGGGGTTCCAGGCTTTCAGGGGTGGGGATCCAGTCAGTGCGGGGCGGGGCACTAGGCAGTCATGGCTGGGGCTCCCTGTGTGAGGGGCAGGGCTTCAGGCAGTGAGGGGCGGTGGATGGAGACAGCATCGGAAATATTGCATTAGGAAAAGTAAAAATGTAAATTTGGTAAATTTAGTGACTGTAAGAAAATGGCCCGGGATTATGTCAGGTGCAGTGCGAAGGACTAAATGATGCCAAAACAAAGCTCACAGATATTTCGAAAGCAGGGGAAATAGTCAAGGAGGAAAACACAACTTAGGGGGCAAGATATGAGGGACATGGCATGAATATTTAAAACAAGAAATAAGTAAAACAAGAAAAAATCGTTCCCAAAGTCAAAGCCTTCAAAATGCAGGCAGGCCATACGCCAGCAAGTGCAGGCACATGCAGCAAAGCTTGCCAAATCTGATCCCCACTGAAGGCCAAAACAGAAAAGAAGGGCCTACAAACAGGCTGGAGCGGAGACACCATCAAAGGAATTGTAATTGGAGGAGAAAAAAAGACAATTTGGGAAATTTAGTGACTGTAAGGAAATGGCCCGGGATAATATCAGGTGCAGTGCGAAGGACCAAAAGATGCAAAAACTAAGCTCACAGATGTTGCAAAAGCAGGGGAAAAAGTCAAGGAGGAAGACACAACTTAGGTGGCAAGATATGAGGACATGGCATGGACACTTCAGAAATCAACCAAAAAATGAAAAAAATCTTTCCCCAAGTCAAAGCCACCAAAAGGCATGGCATGCCATCAAGGGCAGGGAAATGCACCAATGATTCTTTGATTCGTCCCCATTGAAATCACAAGATTTCTTTTCCCTTCCCGAAAGGAAATGAAATTTCCTTTCGGGAAGGGAAAAGGAATCTTGTGAATCCCAAAAGAAAGGCTTGCAAACACTCTGGAAAGGAGATAAGTTCAAATGAAATGCAATTGAAAAAAGCAGAAAATTGGGAATTTTAGTCTCTTCAAAAAATAGGCTGTGAGGAAATCAGCTGCATTGCAAAGGACCAAAAGATGCAAAAAATAGGCTCACAGATGTTGCAAAAGCAGGGGAAAAAGTCAAGGAGGAAGACACAACTTAGGGGGCAAGATATGAGGGACATGGCATGGACACTTCACAAAACAACGAAAAAAAAAAAATTTTTCCAAAGTCAAAGCCATCAAAATGCAGGCAGGCCATACACCAGCAAGTCCAGGCACATGCAGCAAAGCTTGCCAAAATTCATCCCCACTGAAGGCCCAAACAGAAAAGAAGGACCTACAAACACACTGGAACGGAGACTCCATCAAAGGAATTGCAATTGGAGGAGAAAAAAAGGAAATTTGGGAAATCTAGTTACTCTAAGAAAATGGCCCGGGATTATATGAGGTGCAGTGCGAAGGACCAAAAGATGCAAAAATTAAGCTAAGAGATGTTGCAAAATCAGGGGAAATAGTCAAGGAGGAAGACACAACTTACGGGGCAAGATATGAGGACATGGCATGAACAGTTAAACGAAAATAAAAACCAAGAAAAAATCTTTCCCAAAGTCAAAGCCATCAAAATGCAGGCAGGCCATACGCCAGCAAGTGCAGACACATGCAGCAAAGCTTGCCAAAATTGATCCCCACTGAAGGCCAAAACCGAAAAGAAGGACCTACAAACGCGGGGCTCCATGTGTGAGGGGCAGGGCTTCAGGCAGTGAGGCGCGGTGCTCTATGTGTGATGGACGCGGCTCCATGTGTGTGGGGCAGGGCTCCAGCCAGTGATGGGCGGGGCTCCAAGTGGGATGGGCAGGGCTCCATGAGTGAGGGAAGGGGTTCCATGCGTGAGGGGCGGGGTTCCGGGCTGTGAGGGGTGGGGATCCAGTCAGTGAGGGGTGGGGCTCTAGGCAGTGATTGCCGAGGCTCCATGTGTTAGGGTTAGGGCTGCAGCCAGAGAGGGGCAGGGCTCCATGTGTGAGGGAAAAGGCTCCATGTGTGTGGGGCGGGGCTCCAGCCAGTGATGGGCGGGGCTCCATGTGGGATGGGCAGGGCTCCATGCAGTGAGGGATAGGGGCTCCATATTTGAGGGGCGGGGGCTTCAAATATGAAGGGCAAGGCCCCATGAGTGAAGGCCGGGGTTCCAGGCTTTCAGGGGTGGGGATCCAGTCAGTGAGGGGCGGGGCTCAGGGCAGTGATGGCCGGGGCTCTTTGTGTTAGTGGCAGGGCTCCAGCCAGAGAGGGGCAAGGCTCCATGTGTGAGGGAAAGGGCTCCATGTTTGTGGGGCAGGGCTCCAGCCAGTGATGGGCGGGGCTCCATGAGGGATGGGCAGGGCTCCATGCAGTCAGGGGCAAGGCTCCATATTTGAGGGGCGGGGCTCCAATTATGAAGGGCAAGGCCCCATGAGTGAGGCGTGGGGTTCCAGGCTTTCAGGGGTGGGGATCCAGTCAGTGCGGGGCGGGGCACTAGGCAGTCATGGCTGGGGCTCCCTGTGTGAGGGGCAGGGCTTCAGGCAGTGAGGGGCGGTGGATGGAGACAGCATCGGAAATATTGCATTAGGAAAAGTAAAAATGTAAATTTGGTAAATTTAGTGACTGTAAGAAAATGGCCCGGGATTATGTCAGGTGCAGTGCGAAGGACTAAATGATGCCAAAACAAAGCTCACAGATATTTCGAAAGCAGGGGAAATAGTCAAGGAGGAAAACACAACTTAGGGGGCAAGATATGAGGGACATGGCATGAATATTTAAAACAAGAAATAAGTAAAACAAGAAAAAATCGTTCCCAAAGTCAAAGCCTTCAAAATGCAGGCAGGCCATACGCCAGCAAGTGCAGGCACATGCAGCAAAGCTTGCCAAATCTGATCCCCACTGAAGGCCAAAACAGAAAAGAAGGGCCTACAAACAGGCTGGAGCGGAGACACCATCAAAGGAATTGTAATTGGAGGAGAAAAAAAGAAAATTTGGGAAATTTAGTGACTGTAAGGAAATGGCCCGGGATAATATCAGGTGCAGTGCGAAGGACCAAAAGATGCAAAAACTAAGCTCACAGACGTTGCAAAAGCAGGGGAAAAAGTCAAGGAGGAAGACACAACTTAGGTGGCAAGATATGAGGACATGGCATGGACACTTCAGAAATCAACCAAAAAATGAAAAAAATCTTTCCCCAAGTCAAAGCCACCAAAAGGCATGGCATGCCATCAAGGGCAGGGAAATGCACCAATGATTCTTCGATTCGTCCTCATTGAAATCACAAGATTTCTTTTCCCTTCCCGAAAGGAAATGAAATTTCCTTTCGGGAAGGGAAAAGGAATCTTGTGAATCCCAAAAGAAAGGCTTGCAAACACTCTGGAAAGGAGATAAGTTCAAATGAAATGCAATTGAAAAAAGCAGAAAATCAGTAATTTTAATGTCTTCAAGAAATAGGCTGTGAGGAAATCAGCTGCATTGCAAAGGACCAAAAGATGCAAAAAATAGGCTCACAGATGTTGCAAAAGCAGGGGAAAAAGTCAAGGAGGAAGACACAACTTAGGGGGAAAGATATGAGGGACATGGCATGGACACTTCACAAAACAACGAAAAAAAAAAATTTTTCCAAAGTCAAAGCCATCAAAATGCAGGCAGGCCATACGCCAGCAAGTGCAGACACATGCAGCAAAGCTTGCCAAAATTCATCCCCACTGAAGGCCCAAGCAGAATAAAAGGACCTACAAACACACTGGATCGGAGACTCCATCAAAGGAATTGCAATTGGAGGAGAAAAAAAGGAAATTTGGGAAATCTAGTGACTCTAAGAAAATGGCCCGGGATTATATGACGTGCAGTGCGAAGGACCAAAAGATGCAAAAATTAAGCTAAGAGATGTTGCAAAATCAGGGGAAATAGTCAAGGAGGAAGACACAACTTACGGGGCAAGATATGAGGGACATGGCATGAACAGTTAAACAAAAAAAAAAAAACAAGAAAAAATCTTTCCCAAAGTCAAAGCCATCAAAATGCAGGCAGGCCATACGCCAGCACGTGCAGACACATGCAGCAAAGCTTGCCAAAATTGATCCCCACTGAAGGCCAAAACCGAAAAGAAGGACCTACAAACGCGGGGCTCCATGTGTGAGGGGCAGGGCTTCAGGCAGTGAGGGGCGGTGCTCTATGTGTGACGGAAGCGGCTCCATGTGTGTGGGGCAGGGCTCCAGCCAGTGATGGGCGGGGCTCCATGTGGGATGGGCAGGGCTCCATGAGTGAGGGAAGGGGTTCCATGCGTGAGGGGCGGGGTTCCGGGCTGTGAGGGGTGGGGATCCAGTCAGTGAGGGGTGGGGCTCTAGGCAGTGATTGCCGAGGCTCCATGGGTTAGGGTTAGGGCTGCAGCCAGAGAGGGGCAGGGCTCCATGTGTGAGGGAAAAGGCTCCATGTGTGTGGGGGCAGGGCTCCAGCCAGTGATGGGCGGGGCTCCATGTGGGATGGGCAGGGCTCCATGCAGTGAGGGATAGGGCTCCATATTTGAGGGGCGGGGCTTCAAATATGAAGGGCAAGGCCCCATGAGTGAAGGCTGGGGTTCCAGGCTTTCAGGGGTGGGGATCCAGTCAGTGAGGGGCGGGGCTCAGGGAAGTGATGGCCGGGGCTCTTTGTGTTAGTGGCAGGGCTCCGGCCAGAGAGGGGCAAGGCTCCATGTGTGAGGGAAAGGGCTCCATGTTTGTGGGGCAGGGCTCCAGCCAGTGATGGGCGGGGATCCATGAGGGATGGGCAGGGCTCCATGCAGTCAGGGGCAAGGCTCCATATTTGAGGGGCGGGGCTCCAATTATGAAGGGCAAGGCCCCATGAGTGAGGCGCGGGGTTCCAGGCTTTCAGGGGTGGGGATCCAGTCAGTGCGGGGCGGGGCACTAGGCAGTCATGGCTGGGACTCCCTGTGTGAGGGGCAGGGCTTCAGGCAGTGAGGGGTGGTGGATGGAGACAGCATCGGAAATATTGCATTAGGAAAAGTAAAAATGTAAATTTGGTAAATTTAGTGACTGTAAGAAAATGGCCCGGGATTATGCCAGGTGCAGAGCGAAGGACTAAATGATGCCAAAACAAAGCTCACAGATATTTCAAAAGCAGGGGAAAAAGTCAAGGAGGAAAACACAACTTAGAGGGCAAGATATGAGGGACATGGCATGAATATTTAAACAAGAAAAAAGAAAAACAAGAAAAAATCGTTCCCAAAGTCAAAGCCATCAAAATGCAGGCAGGCCATACGCCAGCAAGTGCAGGCACATGCAGCAAAGCTTGCCAAATCTGATCCCCACTGAAGGCCAAAACAGAAAAGAAGGGCCTACAAACAGGCTGGAGCGGAGACACCATCAAAGGAATTGTAATTGGAGGAGAAAAAAAGACAATTTAGGAAATTTAGTGACTGTAAGGAAATGGCCCAGGATAATATCAGGTGCAGTGCGAAGGACCAAAAGATGCAAAAACTAAGCTCACAGATGTTGCAAAAGCAGGGGAAAAAGTCAAGGAGGAAGACACAACTTAGGTGGCAAGATATGAGGACATGGCATGGACACTTCAGAAATCAACCAAAAAATGAAAAAAAATCTTTCCCCAAGTCAAAGCCACCAAAAGGCATGGCATGCCATCAAGGGCAGGGAAATGCACCAATGATTCTTCGATTCGTCCCCATTTAAATCGCAAGATTTCTTTTCCCTTCCCAAAAGGAAATGAAATTTCCTTTCGGGAAGGGAAAAGGAATCTTGTGAATCCCAAAAGAAAGGCTTGCAAACACTCTGGAACGGAGATAAGTTCAAATGAAATGCAATTGAAAAAAGCAGAAAATCAGTAATTTTAATGTCTTCAAAAAATAGGCTGTGAGGAAATCAGCTGCATTGCAAAGGACCAAAACATGCAAAAAATAGGCTCACAGATGTTGCAAAAGCAGGGGAAAAAGTCAAGGAGGAAGACACAACTTAGGGGGCAAGATATGAGGGACATGGCATGGACACTTCACAAAACAACGAAAAAAAAAAAATTTTTCCAAAGTCAAAGCCATCAAAATGCAGGCAGGCCATACACCAGCAAGTCCAGGCACATGCAGCAAAGCTTGCCAAAATTCATCCCCACTGAAGGCCCAAACAGAAAAGAAGGACCTACAAACACACTGGAACGGAGACTCCATCAAAGGAATTGCAATTGGAGGAGAAAAAAAGGAAATTTGGGAAATCTAGTTACTCTAAGAAAATGGCCCGGGATTATATGAGGTGCAGTGCGAAGGACCAAAAGATGCAAAAATTAAGATAAGAGATGTTGCAAAATCAGGGGAAATAGTCAAGGAGGAAGACACAACTTACGGGGCAAGATATGAGGGACATGGCATGAACAGTTAAACAAAAAAAAAAAAAAACAAGAAAAAATCTTTCCCAAAGTCAAAGCCATCAAAATGCAGGCAGGCCATACGCCAGCAAGTGCAGACACATGCAGCAAAGCTTGCCAAAATTGATCCCCACTGAAGGCCAAAACCGAAAAGAAGGACCTGCAAACGCGGGGCTCCATGTGTGAGGGGCAGGGCTTCAGGCAGTGAGGGGCGGTGCTCTATGTGTGACGGAAGCGGCTCCATGTGTGTGGGGCAGGGCTCCAGCCAGTGATGGGCGGGGCTCCATGTGGGATGGGCAGGGCTCCATGAGTGAGGGAAGGGGTTCCATGCGTCAGGGGCGGGGTTCCGGGCTGTGAGGGGTGGGGATCCAGTCAGTGAGGGGTGGGGCTCTAGGCAGTGATTGCCGAGGCTCCATGTGTTAGGGTTAGGGCTGCAGCCAGAGAGGGGCAGGGCTCCATGTGTGAGGGAAAAGGCTCCATGTGTGTGGGGCGGGGCTCCAGCCAGTGATGGGCGGGGCTCCATGTGGGATGGGCAGGGCTCCATGCAGTGAGGGATAGGGCTCCATATTTGAGGGGCGGGGCATCAAATATGAAGGGCAAGGCCCCATGAGTGAAGGCTGGGGTTCCAGGCTTTCAGGGGTGGGGATCCAGTCAGTGAGGGGCGGGGTTTAGGGCAGTGATGGCTGGGGCTCTTTGTGTTAGGGGCAGGGCTCCAGCCAGAGAGGGGCAAGGCTCCATGTGTGAGGGAAAGGGCTCCATGTTTGTGGGGCAGGGCTCCAGCCAGTGATGGGCGGGGATCCATGAGGGATGGGCAGGGCTCCATGCAGTCAGGGGCAAGGCTCCATATTTGAGGGGCGGGGCTCCAATTATGAAGGGCAAGGCCCCATGAGTGAGGCGCGGGGTTCCAGGCTTTCAGGGGTGGGGATCCAGTCAGTGAGGGGCGGGGCACTAGGCAGTCATGGCTGGGGCTCCCTGTGTGAGGGGCAGGGCTTCAGGCAGTGAGGGGCGGTGGATGGAGACAGCATTGGAAATATTGCATTAGGAAAAATAAAAATGTAAATTTGGTAAATTTAGTGACTGTAAGAAAATGGCCCGGGATTATGTCAGGTGCAGTGCAAAGGACTAAATGATGCCAAAACAAAGCTCACAGATATTTCAAAAGCAGGGGAAATAGTCAAGGAGGAAAACACAACTTAGGGGGCAAGATATGAGGGACATGGCATGAATATTTAAAACAAGAAAAAAGAAAAACAAGAAAAAATCGTTCCCAAAGTCAAAGCCTTCAAAATGCAGGCAGGCCATACGCCAGCAAGTGCAGGCACATGCAGCAAAGCTTGCCAAATCTGATCCCCACTGAAGGCCAAAACAGAAAATAAGGGCCTACAAACAGGCTGGAGCGGAGACACCATCAAAGGAATTGTAATTGGAGGAGAAAAAAAGACAATATGGGAAATTTAGTGACTGTAAGGAAATGGCCCGGGATAATATCAGGTGCAGTGCGAAGGACCAAAAGATGCAAAAACTAAGCTCACAGATGTTGCAAAAGCAGGGGAAAAAGTCAAGGAGGAAGACACAACTTAGGTGGCAAGATATGAGGACATGGCATGGACACTTCAGAAATCAACCAAAAAATGAAAAAACTCTTTCCCCAAGTCAAAGCCACCAAAAGGCATGGCATGCCATCAAGGGCAGGGAAATGCACCAATGATTCTTCGATTCGTCCCCATTGAAATCACAAGATTTCTTTTCCCTTCCCGAAAGGAAATGAAATTTCCTTTCGGGAAGGGAAAAGGAATCTTGTGAATCCCAAAAGAAAGGCTTGCAAACACTCTGGAAAGGAGATAAGTTCAAATGAAATGCAATTAAAAATAGCAGAAAATCAGTAATTTTAATGTCTTCAAAAAATAGGCTGTGAGGAAATCAGCTGCATTGCAAAGGACCAAAAGATGCAAAAAATAGGCTCACAGATGTTGCAAAAGCAGGGGAAAAAGTCAAGGAGGAAGACACAACTTAGGGGGCAAGATATGAGGGACATGGCATGGACACTTCACAAAACAACGAAAAAAAAAAAATTTTTCCAAAGTCAAAGCCATCAAAATGCAGGCAGGCCATACACCAGCAAGTCCAGGCACATGCAGCAAAGCTTGCCAAAATTCATCCCCACTGAAGGCCCAAACAGAAAAGAAGGACCTACAAACACACTGGAACGGAGACTCCATCAAAGGAATTGCAATTGGAGGAGAAAAAAAGGAAATTTGGGAAATCTAGTTACTCTAAGAAAATGGCCCGGGATTATATGAGGTGCAGTGCGAAGGACCAAAAGATGCAAAAATTAAGCTAAGAGATGTTGCAAAATCAGGGGAAATAGTCAAGGAGGAAGACACAACTTACGGGGCAAGATATGAGGGACATGGCATGAACAGTTAAACAAAAAAAAAAAAACAAGAAAAAATCTTTCCCAAAGTCATTGCCATCAAAATGCAGGCAGGCCAGACGCCAGCAAGTACAGACACATGCAGCAAAGCTTGCCAAAATTGATCCCCACTGAAGGCCAAAACCGAAAAGAAGGACCTACAAACGCGGGGCTCCATGTGTGAGGGGCAGGGCTTCAGGCAGTGAGGGGCGGTGGATGGAGACAGCATCGGAAATATTGCATTAGGAAAAGTAAAAATGTAAATTTGGTAAATTTAGTGACTGTAAGAAAATGGCCCGGGATTATGTCAGGTGCAGTGCGAAGGACTAAATGATGCCAAAACAAAGCTCACAGATATTTCAAAAGCAGGGGAAAAAGTCAAGGAGGAAAACACAACTTAGGGGGCAAGATATGAGGGACATGGCATGAATATTTAAAACAAGAAAAAAGAAAAACAAGAAAAAATCGTTCCCAAAGTCAAAGCCTTCAAAATGCAGGCAGGCCATACGCCAGCAAGTGCAGGCACATGCAGCAAATCTTGCCAAATCTGATCCCCACTGAAGGCCAAAACAGAAAATAAGGGCCTACAAACAGGCTGGAGCGGAGACACCATCAAAGGAATTGTAATTGGAGGAGAAAAAAAGACAATTTGGGAAATTTAGTGACTGTAAGGAAATGGCCCGGGATAATATCAGGTGCAGTGCGAAGGACCAAAAGATGCAAAAACTAAGCTCACAGATGTTGCAAAAGCAGGGGAAAAAGTCAAGGAGGAAGACACAACTTAGGGGGCAAGATATGAGGACATGGCATGGACACTTCAGAAATCAACCAAAAAATGAAAAAAATCTTTCCCCAAGTCAAAGCCACCAAAAGGCATGGCATGGCATCAAGGGCAGGGAAATGCACCAATGATTCTTCGATTCGTCCCCATTGAAATCACAAGATTTCTTTTCCCTTCCCGAAAGGAAATGAAATTTCCTTTCGGGAAGGGAAAAGGAATCTTGTGAATCCCAAAAGAAAGGCTTGCAAACACTCTGGAAAGGAGATAAGTTCAAATGAAATGCAATTGAAAAAAGCAGAAAATCAGTAATTTTAATGTCTTCAAAAAATAGGCTGTGAGGAAATCAGCTGCATTGCAAAGGACCAAAACATGCAAAAAATAGGCTCAGAGATGTTGCAAAAGCAGGGGAAAAAGTCAAGGAGGAAGACACAACTTAGGGGGCAAGATATGAGGGACATGGCATGGACACTTCACAAAACAACGAAAAAAAAAAATTTTTCCAAAGTCAAAGCCATCAAAATGCAGGCAGGCCATACACCAGCAAGTCCAGGCACATGCAGCAAACTTGCCAAAATTCATCCCCACTGAAGGCCCAAACAGATAAGAAGGACCTACAAACACACTGGAACGGAGACTCCATCAAAGGAATTGCAATTGGAGGAGAAAAAAAGGAAATTTGGGAAATCTATTTACTCTAAGAAAATGGCCCGGGATTATATGAGGTGCAGTGCGAAGGACCAAAAGATGCAAAAATTAGCTAAGAGATGTTGCAAAATCAGGGGAAATAGTCAAGGAGGAAGACACAACTTACGGGGCAAGATATGAGGGACATGGCATGAACAGTTAAACAAAAAAAAAAAAACAAGAAAAAATCTTTCCCAAAGTCAAAGCCATCAAAATGCAGGCAGGCCATACGCCAGCAAGTGCAGACACATGCAGCAAAGCTTGCCAAAATTGATCCCCACTGAAGGCCAAAACCGAAAAGAAGGACCTACAAACGCGGGGCTCCATGTGTGAGGGGCAGGGCTTCAGGCAGTTAGGGGCGGTGCTCTATGTGTGACGGAAGCGGCTCCATGTGTGTGGGGCAGGGCTCCAGCCAGTGATGGGCGGGGCTCCATGTGGGATGGGCAGGGCTCCATGAGTGAGGGAAGGGGTTCCATGCGTGAGGGGTGGGGTTCCGGGCTGTGAGGGGTGGGGATCCAGTCAGTGAGGGGTGGGGCTCTAGGCTGTGATTGCCGAGGCTCCATGTGTTAGGGTTAGGGCTGCAGCCAGAGAGGGGCAGGGCTCCATGTGTGAGGGAAAAGGCTCCATGTGTGTGGGGTGGGGCTCCAGCCAGTGATGGGCGGGGCTCCATGTGGGATGGGCAGGGCTCCATGCAGTGAGGGATAGGGCTCCATATTTGAGGGGCGGGGCTTCAAATATGAAGGGCAAGGCCCCATGAGTGAAGGCCGGGGTTCCAGGCTTTCAGGGGTGGGGATCCAGTCAGTGAGGAGCGGGGCTCAGGACAGTGATGGCCGGGGCTCTTTGTGTTAGGGGCAGGGCTCCAGCCAGAGAGGGGCAAGGCTCCATGTGTGAGGGAAAGGGCTCCATGTTTGTGGGGCAGGGCTCCAGCCAGTGATGGGCGGGGATCCATGAGGGATGGGCAGGGCTCCATGCAGTCAGGGGCAAGGCTCCATATTTGAGGGGCGGGGCTCCAATTATGAAGGGCAAGGCCCCATGAGTGAGGCGCGGGGTTCCAGGCTTTCAGGGGTGGGGATCCAGTCAGTGCGGGGCGGGGCACTAGGCAGTCATGGCTGGGGCTCCCTGTGTGAGGGGCAGGGCTTCAGGCAGTGAGGGGCGGTGGATGGAGACAGCATCGGAAATATTGCATTAGGAAAAGTAAAAATGTAAATTTGGTAAATTTAGTGACTGTAAGAAAATGGCCCGGGATTATGTCAGGTGCAGTGCAAAGGACTAAATGATGCCAAAACAAAGCTCACAGATATTTCAAAAGCAGCGGAAAAAGTCAAGGAGGAAAACACAACTTAGAGGGCAAGATATGAGGGACATGGCATGAATATTTAAAACAAGAAAAAAGAAAAACAAGAAAAAATCGTTCCCAAAGTCAAAGCCTTCAAAATGCAGGCAGGCCATACGCCAGCAAGTGCAGGCACATGCAGCAAAGCTTGCCAAATCTGATCCCCACTGAAGGCCAAAACAGAAAATAAGGGCCTACAAACAGGCTGGAGCGGAGACACCATCAAAGGAATTGTAATTGGAGGAGAAAAAAAGACAATATGGGAAATTTAGTGACTGTAAGGAAATGGCCCGGGATAATATCAGGTGCAGTGCGAAGGACCAAAAGATGCAAAAACTAAGCTCACAGATGTTGCAAAAGCAGGGGAAAAAGTCAAGGAGGGAGACACAACTTAGGTGGCAAGATATGAGGACATGGCATGGACACTTCAGAAATCAACCAAAAAATGAAAAAAATCTTTCCCCAAGTCAAAGCCACCAAAAGGCATGGCATGCCATCAAGGGCAGGGAAATGCACCAATGATTCTTCGATTCGTCCCCATTGAAATCACAAGATTTCTTTTCCCTTCCCGAAAGGAAATGAAATTTCCTTTCGGGAAGGGAAAAGGAATCTTGTGAATCCCAAAAGAAAGGCTTGCAAACACTCTGGAAAGGAGATAAGTTCAAATGAAATGCAATTGAAAATAGCAGAAAATCAGTAATTTTAATGTCTTCAAAAACTAGGCTGTGAGGAAATCAGCTGCATTGCAAAGGACCAAAACATGCAAAAAATAGGCTCACAGATGTTGCAAAAGCAGGGGAAAAAGTCAAGGAGGAAGACACAACTTAGGGGGCAAGATATGAGGGACATGGCATGGACACTTCACAAAACAACGAAAAAAAAAAAATTTTTCCAAAGTCAAAGCCATCAAAATGCAGGCAGGCCATACACCAGCAAGTCCAGGCACATGCAGCAAAGCTTGCCAAAATTGATCCCCACTGAAGGCCCAAACAGAAAAGAAGGACCTACAAACACACTGGAACGGAGACTCCATCAAAGGAATTGCAATTGGAGGAGAAAAAAAGGAAATTTGGGAAATCTAGTTACTCTAAGAAAATGGCCCGGGATTATATGAGGTGCAGTGCGAAGGACCAAAAGATGCAAAAATTAAGCTAAGAGATGTTGCAAAATCAGGGGAAATAGTCAAGGAGGAAGACACAACTTACGGGGCAAGATATGAGGGACATGGCATGAACAGTTAAACAAAAAAAAAAAAACAAGAAAAAATCTTTTGCAAAGTCAAAGCCATCAAAATGCAGGCAGGCCATACGCCAGCAAGTGCAGACACATGCAGCAAAGCTTGCCAAAATTGATCTCCACTGAAGGCCAAAACCAAAAAGAAGGACCTACAAACGCGGGGCTCCATGTGTGAGGGGCAGGGCTTCAGGCAGTTAGGGGCGGTGCTCTATGTGTGACGGAAGCGGATCCATGTGTGTGGGGCAGGGCTCCAGCCAGTGATGGGCGGGGCTCCATGTGGGATGGGCAGGGCTCCATGAGTGAGGGAAGGGGTTCCATGCGTGAGGGGCGGGGTTCCGGGCTGTGAGGGGTGGGGATCCAGTCAGTGAGGGGTGGGGCTCTAGGCTGTGATTGCCGAGGCTCCATGTGTTAGGGTTAGGGCTGCAGCCAGAGAGGGGCAGGGCTCCATGTGTGAGGGAAAAGGCTCCATGTGTGTGGGGCGGGGCTCCAGCCAGTGATGGGCGGGGCTCCATGTGGGATGGGCAGGGCTCCATGCAGTGAGGGATAGGGCTCCATATTTGAGGGGCGGGGCTTCAAATATGAAGGGCAAGGCCCCATGAGTGAAGGCCGGGGTTCCAGGCTTTCAGGGGTGGGGATCCAGTCAGTGAGGGGCGGGGCTCAGGGCAGTGATGGCCGGGGCTCTTTGTGTTAGTGGCAGGGCTCCAGCAAGAGAAGGGCAAGGCTCCATGTGTGAGGGATAGGGCTCCATGTTTGTGGGGCAGGGCTCCAGCCAGTGATGGGCGGGGATCCATGAGGGATGGGCAGGGCTCCATGCAGTCAGGGGCAAGGCTCCATATTTGAGGGGCGGGGCTCCAATTATGAAGGGCAAGGCCCCATGAGTGAGGCGCGGGGTTCCAGGCTTTCAGGGGTGGGGATCCAGTCAGTGCGGGGCGGGGCACTAGGCAGTCATGGCTGGGGCTCCCTGTGTGAGGGGCAGGGCTTCAGGCAGTGAGGGGCGGTGGATGGAGACAGCATCGGAAATATTGCATTAGGAAAAGTAAAAATGAAAATTTGGTAAATTTAGTGACTGTAAGAAAATGGCCCGGGATTATGTCAGGTGCAGTGCAAAGGACTAAATGATGCCAAAACAAAGCTCACAGATATTTCAAAAGCAGGGGAAATAGTCAAGGAGGAAAACACAACTTAGGTGGCAAGATATGAGGGACATGGCATGAATATTTAAAACAAGAAAAAAGAAAAACAAGAAAAAATCATTCCCAAAGTCAAAGCCTTCAAAATGCAGGCAGGCCATACGCCAGCAAGTGCAGGCACATGCAGCAAAGCTTGCCAAATCTGATCCCCACTGAAGGCCAAAACAGAAAATAAGGGCCTACAAACAGGCTGGAGCGGAGACATCATCAAAGGAATTGTAATTGGAGGAGAAAAAAAGACAATTTGGGAAATTTAGTGACTGTAAGGAAATGGCCCGTGATAATATCAGGTGCAGTGCGAAGGACCAAAAGATGCAAAAACTAAGCTCACAGATGTTGCAAAAGCAGGGGAAAAAGTCAAGGAGGAAGACACAACTTAGGTGGCAAGATATGAGGACATGGCATGGACACTTCAGAAATCAACCAAAAAATGAAAAAAATCTTTCCCCAAGTCAAAGCCACCAAAAGGCATGGCATGCCATCAAGGGCAGGGAAATGCACCAATGATTCTTCGATTCGTCCCCATTGAAATCACAAGATTTCTTTTCCCTTCCCGAAAGGAAATGAAATTTCCTTTCGGGAAGGGAAAAGGAATCTTGTGAATCCCAAAAGAAAGGCTTGCAAACACTCTGGAAAGGAGATAAGTTCAAATGAAATGCAATTGAAAAAAGCAGAAAATCAGTAATTTTAATGTCTTCAAAAAACAGGCTGTGAGGAAATCAGCTGCATTGCAAAGGACCAAAACATGCAAAAAATAGGCTCAGAGATGTTGCAAAAGCAGGGGAAAAAGTCAAGGAGGAAGACACAACTTAGGGGGCAAGATATGAGGGACATGGCATGGACACTTCACAAAACAACGAAAAAAAAAAAATTTTCCAAAGTCAAAGCCATCAAAATGCAGGCAGGCCATACACCAGCAAGTCCAGGCACATGCAGCAAAGCTTGGCAAAATTCATCCCCACTGAAGGCCCAAACAGATAAGAAGGACCTACAAACACACTGGAACGGAGACTCCATCAAAGGAATTGCAATTGGAGGAGAAAAAAAGGAAATTTGGGAAATCTAGTGACTCTAAGAAAATGGCCCGGGATTATATGAGGTGCAGTGCGAAGGACCAAAAGATGCAAAAATTAAGCTAAGAGATGTTGCAAAATCAGGGGAAATAGTCAAGGAGGAAGACACAACTTAGGGGCAAATATGAGGGACATGGCATCAACAGTTAAACAAAAAAAAAAAAACAAGAAAAAATCTTTTGCAAAGTCAAAGCCATCAAAATGCAGGCAGGCCATACGCCAGCAAGTGCAGACACATGCAGCAAAGCTTGCCAAAATTGATCCCCACTGAAGGCCAAAACCGAAAAGAAGGACCTACAAACGCGGGGCTCCATGTGTGAGGGGCAGGGCTTCAGGCAGTGAGGGGCGGTGCTCTATGTGTGACGGAAGCGGCTCCATGTGTGTGGGGCAGGGCTCCAGCCAGTGATGGGCGGGGCTCCATGTGGGATGGGCAGGGCACCATGAGTGAGGGAAGGGGTTCCATGCGTCAGGGGCGGGGTTCCGGGCTGTGAGGGGTGGGGATCCAGTCAGTGAGGGGTGGGGCTCTAGGCAGTGATTGCCGAGGCTCCATGTGTTAGGGTTAGGGCTGCAGCCAGAGAGGGGCAGGGCTCCATGTGTGAGGGAAAAGGCTCCATGTGTGTGGGGCAGGCCTTCAGCCAGTGATGGACGGAGCTCCATGTGGGATGGGCAGGGCTCCATGCAGTGAGGGATAGGGCTCCATATTTGAGGGGCGGGGCTTCAAATATGAAGGGCAAGGCCCCATGAGTGAAGGCCGGGGTTCCAGGCTTTCAGGGGTGGGGATCCAGTCAGTGAGGGGCGGGGCTCAGGGCAGTGATGGCCGGGGCTCTTTGTGTTAGTGGCAGGGCTCCAGCCAGAGAGGGGCAAGGCTCCATGTGTGAGGGAAAGGGCTCCATGTTTGTGGGGCAGGGCTCCAGCCAGTGATGGGCGGGGATCCATGAGGGATGGGCAGGGCTCCATGCAGTCAGGGGCAAGGCTCCATATTTGAGGGGCGGGGCTCCAATTATGAAGGGCAAGGCCCCATGAGTGAGGCGCGGGGTTCCAGGCTTTCAGGGGTGGGGATCCAGTCAGTGCGGGGCGGGGCACTAGGCAGTCATGGCTGGGGCTCCCTGTGTGAGGGGCAGGGCTTCAGGCAGTGAGGGGCGGTGGATGGAGACAGCATTGGAAATATTGCATTAGGAAAAGTAAAAATGTAAATTTGGTAAATTTAGTGACTGTAAGAAAATGGCCCGGGATTATGTCAGGTGCAGTGCGAAGGACTAAATGATGCCAAAACAAAGCTCACAGATATTTCAAAAAGAGCGGAAAAAGTCAAGGAGGAAAACACAACTTAGGGGGCAAGATATGAGGGACATGGCATGAATATTTAAAACAAGAAAAAAGAAAAACAAGAAAAAATCGTTCCCAAAGTCAAAGCCTTCAAAATGCAGGCAGGCCATACGCCAGCAAGTGCAGACACATGCAGCAAAGCTTGCCAAAATTGATCTCCACTGAAGGCCAAAACCAAAAAGAAGGACCTACAAACGCGGGGCTCCATGTGTGAGGGGCAGGGCTTCAGGCAGTTAGGGGCGGTGCTCTATGTGTGACGGAAGCGGATCCATGTGTGTGGGGCAGGGCTCCAGCCAGTGATGGGCGGGGCTCCATGTGGGATGGGCAGGGCTCCATGAGTGAGGGAAGGGGTTCCATGCGTGAGGGGCGGGGTTCCGGGCTGTGAGGGGTGGGGATCCAGTCAGTGAGGGGTGGGGCTCTAGGCTGTGATTGCCGAGGCTCCATGTGTTAGGGTTAGGGCTGCAGCCAGAGAGGGGCAGGGCTCCATGTGTGAGGGAAAAGGCTCCATGTGTGTGGGGCGGGGCTCCAGCCAGTGATGGGCGGGGCTCCATGTGGGATGGGCAGGGCTCCATGCAGTGAGGGATAGGGCTCCATATTTGAGGGGCGGGGCTTCAAATATGAAGGGCAAGGCCCCATGAGTGAAGGCCGGGGTTCCAGGCTTTCAGGGGTGGGGATCCAGTCAGTGAGGGGCGGGGCTCAGGGCAGTGATGGCCGGGGCTCTTTGTGTTAGTGGCAGGGCTCCAGCAAGAGAAGGGCAAGGCTCCATGTGTGAGGGATAGGGCTCCATGTTTGTGGGGCAGGGCTCCAGCCAGTGATGGGCGGGGATCCATGAGGGATGGGCAGGGCTCCATGCAGTCAGGGGCAAGGCTCCATATTTGAGGGGCGGGGCTCCAATTATGAAGGGCAAGGCCCCATGAGTGAGGCGCGGGGTTCCAGGCTTTCAGGGGTGGGGATCCAGTCAGTGCGGGGAGGGGCACTAGGCAGTCATGGCTGGGGCTCCCTGTGTGAGGGGCAGGGCTTCAGGCAGTGAGGGGCGGTGGATGGAGACAGCATCGGAAATATTGCATTAGGAAAAGTAAAAATGAAAATTTGGTAAATTTAGTGACTGTAAGAAAATGGCCCGGGATTATGTCAGGTGCAGTGCAAAGGACTAAATGATGCCAAAACAAAGCTCACAGATATTTCAAAAGCAGGGGAAATAGTCAAGGAGGAAAACACAACTTAGGTGGCAAGATATGAGGGACATGGCATGAATATTTAAAACAAGAAAAAAGAAAAACAAGAAAAAATCATTCCCAAAGTCAAAGCCTTCAAAATGCAGGCAGGCCATACGCCAGCAAGTGCAGGCACATGCAGCAAAGCTTGCCAAATCTGATCCCCACTGAAGGCCAAAACAGAAAATAAGGGCCTACAAACAGGCTGGAGCGGAGACATCATCAAAGGAATTGTAATTGGAGGAGAAAAAAAGACAATTTGGGAAATTTAGTGACTGTAAGGAAATGGCCCGTGATAATATCAGGTGCAGTGCGAAGGACCAAAAGATGCAAAAACTAAGCTCACAGATGTTGCAAAAGCAGGGGAAAAAGTCAAGGAGGAAGACACAACTTAGGTGGCAAGATATGAGGACATGGCATGGACACTTCAGAAATCAACCAAAAAATGAAAAAAATCTTTCCCCAAGTCAAAGCCACCAAAAGGCATGGCATGCCATCAAGGGCAGGGAAATGCACCAATGATTCTTCGATTCGTCCCCATTGAAATCACAAGATTTCTTTTCCCTTCCCGAAAGGAAATGAAATTTCCTTTCGGGAAGGGAAAAGGAATCTTGTGAATCCCAAAAGAAAGGCTTGCAAACACTCTGGAAAGGAGATAAGTTCAAATGAAATGCAATTGAAAAAAGCAGAAAATCAGTAATTTTAATGTCTTCAAAAAACAGGCTGTGAGGAAATCAGCTGCATTGCAAAGGACCAAAACATGCAAAAAATAGGCTCAGAGATGTTGCAAAAGCAGGGGAAAAAGTCAAGGAGGAAGACACAACTTAGGGGGCAAGATATGAGGGACATGGCATGGACACTTCACAAAACAACGAAAAAAAAAAAATTTTCCAAAGTCAAAGCCATCAAAATGCAGGCAGGCCATACACCAGCAAGTCCAGGCACATGCAGCAAAGCTTGGCAAAATTCATCCCCACTGAAGGCCCAAACAGATAAGAAGGACCTACAAACACACTGGAACGGAGACTCCATCAAAGGAATTGCAATTGGAGGAGAAAAAAAGGAAATTTGGGAAATCTAGTGACTCTAAGAAAATGGCCCGGGATTATATGAGGTGCAGTGCGAAGGACCAAAAGATGCAAAAATTAAGCTAAGAGATGTTGCAAAATCAGGGGAAATAGTCAAGGAGGAAGACACAACTTAGGGGCAAATATGAGGGACATGGCATCAACAGTTAAACAAAAAAAAAAAAACAAGAAAAAATCTTTTGCAAAGTCAAAGCCATCAAAATGCAGGCAGGCCATACGCCAGCAAGTGCAGACACATGCAGCAAAGCTTGCCAAAATTGATCCCCACTGAAGGCCAAAACCGAAAAGAAGGACCTACAAACGCGGGGCTCCATGTGTGAGGGGCAGGGCTTCAGGCAGTGAGGGGCGGTGCTCTATGTGTGACGGAAGCGGCTCCATGTGTGTGGGGCAGGGCTCCAGCCAGTGATGGGCGGGGCTCCATGTGGGATGGGCAGGGCACCATGAGTGAGGGAAGGGGTTCCATGCGTCAGGGGCGGGGTTCCGGGCTGTGAGGGGTGGGGATCCAGTCAGTGAGGGGTGGGGCTCTAGGCAGTGATTGCCGAGGCTCCATGTGTTAGGGTTAGGGCTGCAGCCAGAGAGGGGCAGGGCTCCATGTGTGAGGGAAAAGGCTCCATGTGTGTGGGGCAGGCCTTCAGCCAGTGATGGACGGAGCTCCATGTGGGATGGGCAGGGCTCCATGCAGTGAGGGATAGGGCTCCATATTTGAGGGGCGGGGCTTCAAATATGAAGGGCAAGGCCCCATGAGTGAAGGCCGGGGTTCCAGGCTTTCAGGGGTGGGGATCCAGTCAGTGAGGGGCGGGGCTCAGGGCAGTGATGGCCGGGGCTCTTTGTGTTAGTGGCAGGGCTCCAGCCAGAGAGGGGCAAGGCTCCATGTGTGAGGGAAAGGGCTCCATGTTTGTGGGGCAGGGCTCCAGCCAGTGATGGGCGGGGATCCATGAGGGATGGGCAGGGCTCCATGCAGTCAGGGGCAAGGCTCCATATTTGAGGGGCGGGGCTCCAATTATGAAGGGCAAGGCCCCATGAGTGAGGCGCGGGGTTCCAGGCTTTCAGGGGTGGGGATCCAGTCAGTGCGGGGCGGGGCACTAGGCAGTCATGGCTGGGGCTCCCTGTGTGAGGGGCAGGGCTTCAGGCAGTGAGGGGCGGTGGATGGAGACAGCATTGGAAATATTGCATTAGGAAAAGTAAAAATGTAAATTTGGTAAATTTAGTGACTGTAAGAAAATGGCCCGGGATTATGTCAGGTGCAGTGCGAAGGACTAAATGATGCCAAAACAAAGCTCACAGATATTTCAAAAAGAGCGGAAAAAGTCAAGGAGGAAAACACAACTTAGGGGGCAAGATATGAGGGACATGGCATGAATATTTAAAACAAGAAAAAAGAAAAACAAGAAAAAATCGTTCCCAAAGTCAAAGCCTTCAAAATGCAGGCAGGCCATACGCCAGCAAGTGCAGGCACATGCAGCAAAGCTTGCCAAATCTGATCCCCACTGAAGGCCAAAACAGAAAAGAAGGGCCTACAAACAGGCTGGAGCGGAGACACCATCAAAGGAATTGTAATTGGAGGAGAAAAAAAGAAAATTTGGGAAATTTAGTGACTGTAAGGAAATGGCCCGGGATAATATCAGGTGCAGTGCGAAGGACCAAAAGATGCAAAAACTAAGCTCACAGATGTTGCAAAAGCAGGGGAAAAAGTCAAGGAGGAAGACACAACTTAGGTGGCAAGATATGAGGGACATGGCATGGACACTTCAGAAATCAACCAAAAAATGAAAAAAATCTTTCCCCAAGTCAAAGCCACCAAAAGGCATGGCATGCCATCAAGGGCAGGGAAATGCACCAATGATTCTTCGATTCGTCCCCATTGAAATCACAAGATTTCTTTTCCCTTCCCGAAAGGAAATGAAATTTCCTTTCGGGAAGGGAAAAGGAATCTTGTGAATCCCAAAAGAAAGGCTTGCAAACACTCTGGAAAGGAGATAAGTTCAAATGAAATGCAATTGAAAAAAGCAGAAAATCAGTAATTTTAATGTCTTCAAAAAATAGGCTGTGAGGAAATCAGCTGCATTGCAAAGGACCAAAACATGCAAAAAATAGGCTCACAGATGTTGCAAAAGCAGGGGAAAAAGTCAAGGAGGAAGACACAACTTAGGGGGCAAGATATGAGGGACATGGCATGGACACTTCACAAAACAACGAAAAAAAAAAAATTTTTCCAAAGTCAAAGCCATCAAAATGCAGGCAGGCCATACACCAGCAAGTCCAGGCACATGCAGCAAAACTTGCCAAATCTGGTCCCCACTGAAGGCCAAAACAGAAAATAAGGACCTACAAACACACTGGAATGGAGACTCCATCAAAGGAATTGCAATTGGAGGAGAAAAAAAGGAAATTTGGGAAATTTAGTGACTCTAAGAAAATGGCCCGGGATTAGATGAGGTGCAGTGCGAAGGACCAAAAGATGCAAAAATTAAGCTAAGAGATGTTGCAAAATCAGGGGAAATAGTCAAGGAGGAAGACACAACTTACGGGGCAAGATATGAGGGACATGGCATCAACAGTTAAACAAAAAAAAAAAACCAATAAAAAATCTTTCCCAAAGTCAAAGCCATCAAAATGCAGGCAGGCCATACGCCAGCAAGTGCAGACACATGCAGCAAAGCTTGCCAAAATTGATCCCCACTGAAGCCCAAAATTGAAAAGAAGGACCTACAAACGCGGGGCTCCATGTGTGAGGGGCAGGGCTTCAGGCAGTGAGGGGCGGTGCTCTATGTGTGACGGAAGCGGCTCCATGTGTGTGGGGCAGGGCTCCAGCCAGTGATGGGCGGGGCTCCATGTGGGATGGGCAGGGCTCCATGAGTGAGGGAAGGGGTTCCATGCGTGAGGGGCGGGGTTCCGGGCTGTGAGGGGTGGGGATCCAGTCAGTGAGGGGTGGGGCTCTAGGCAGTGATTGCCGAGGCTCCATGTGTTAGGGTTAGGGCTGCAGCCAGAGAGGGGCAGGGCTCCATGTGTGAGGGAAAAGGCTCCATGTGTGTGGGGCAGGGCTTCAGCCAGTGATGGACGGAGCTCCATGTGGGATGGGCAGGGCTCCATGCAGTGAGGGATAGGGCTCCATATTTGAGGGGCGGGGCTTCAAATATGAAGGGCAAGGCCCCATGAGTGAAGGCCGGGGTTCCAGGCTTTCAGGGGTGGGGATCCAGTCAGTGAGGGGCGGGGCTCAGGGCAGTGATGGCCGGGGCTCTTTGTGTTAGTGGCAGGGCTCCAGCCAGAGAGGGGCAAGGCTCCATGTGTGAGGGAAAGGGCTCCATGTTTGTGGGGCAGGGCTCCAGCCAGTGATGGGCGGGGATCCATGAGGGATGGGCAGGGCTCCATGCAGTCAGGGGCAAGGCTCCATATTTGAGGGGCGGGGCTCCAATTATGAAGGGCAAGGCCCCATGAGTGAGGCGCAGGGTTTCAGGCTTTCAGGGGTGGGGATCCAGTCAGTGCGGGGCGGGGCACTAGGCAGTCATGGCTGGGGCTCCCTGTGTGAGGGGCAGGGCTTCAGGCAGTGAGGGGCGGTGGATGGAGACAGCATTGGAAATATTGCATTAGGAAAAGTAAAAATGTAAATTTGGTAAATTTAGTGACTGTAAGAAAATGGCCCGGGATTATGTCAGGTGCAGAGCGAAGGACTAAATGATGCCAAAACAAAGCCCACAGATATTTCAAAAGCAGGGGAAAAAGTCAAGGAGGAAAACACAACTTAGGGGGCAAGATATGAGGGACATGGCATGAATATTTAAAACAAGAAAAAAGAAAAACAAGAAAAAATCGTTCCCAAAGTTAAAGCCTTCAAAATGCAGGCAGGCCATACGCCAGCAAGTGCAGGCACATGCAGCAAAGCTTGCCAAATCTGATCCCCACTGAAGGCCAAAACAGAAAATAAGGGCCTACAAACAGGCTGGAGCGGAGACACCATCAAAGGAATTGAAAATGGAGGAGAAAAAAAAAGACAATTTGGGAAATTTAGTGACTGTAAGGAAATGGCCCGGGATAATATCAGGTGCAGTGCGAAGGACCAAAAGATGCAAAAACTAAGCTCACAGATGTTGCAAAAGCAGAGGAAAAAGTCAAGGAGGAAGACACAACTAAGGGGGCAAGATATGAGGGACATGGCATGGACACTTCACAAAACAACGAAAAAAAAAAAATTTTTCCAAAGTCAAAGCCATCAAAATGCAGGCAGGCCATACACCAGCAAGTCCAGGCACATGCAGCAAAACTTGCCAAATCTGATCCCCACTGAAGGCCAAAACAGAAAATAAGGACCTACAAACACACTGGAATGGAGACTCCATCAAAGGAATTGCAATTGGAGGAGAAAAAAAGGAAATTTGGGAAATCTAGTTACTCTAAGAAAATGGCCCGGGATTAGATGAGGTGCAGTGCGAAGGACCAAAAGATGCAAAAATTAAGCTAAGAGATGTTGCAAAATCAGGGGAAATAGTCAAGGAGGAAGACACAACTTACGGGGCAAGATATGAGGGTCATGGCATCAACAGTTAAACAAAAAAAAAAAACCAATATAAAATCTTTCCCAAAGTCAAAGCCATCAAAATGCAGGCAGGCCATACGCCAGCAAGTGCAGACACATGCAGCAAAGCTTGCCAAAATTGATCCCCACTGAAGCCCAAAATTGAAAAGAAGGACCTACAAACGCGGGGCTCCATGTGTGAGGGGCAGGGCTTCAGGCAGTGAGGGGCGGTGCTCTATGTGTGACGGAAGCGGCTCCATGTGTGTGGGGCAGGGCTCCAGCCAGTGATGGGCGGGGCTCCATGTGGGATGGGCAGGGCTCCATGAGTGAGGGAAGGGGTTCCATGCGTGAGGGGCGGGGTTCCGGGCTGTGAGGGGTGGGGATCCAGTCAGTGAGGGGTGGGGCTCTAGGCAGTGATTGCCGAGGCTCCATGTGTTAGGGTTAGGGCTGCAGCCAGAGAGGGGCAGGGCTCCATGTGTGAGGGAAAAGGCTCCATGTGTGTGGGGCAGGGCTTCAGCCAGTGATGGACGGAGCTCCATGTGGGATGGGCAGGGCTCCATGCAGTGAGGGATAGGGCTCCATATTTGAGGGGCGGGGCTTCAAATATGAAGGGCAAGGCCCCATGAGTGAAGGCCGGGGTTCCAGGCTTTCAGGGGTGGGGATCCAGTCAGTGAGGGGCGGGGCTCAGGGCAGTGATGGCCGGGGCTCTTTGTGTTAGTGGCAGGGCTCCAGCCAGAGAGGGGCAAGGCTCCATGTGTGAGGGAAAGGGCTCCATGTTTGTGGGGCAGGGCTCCAGCCAGTGATGGGCGGGGATCCATGAGGGATGGGCAGGGCTCCATGCAGTCAGGGGCAAGGCTCCATATTTGAGGGGCGGGGCTCCAATTATGAAGGGCAAGGCCCCATGAGTGAGGCGCGGGGTTCCAGGCTTTCAGGGGTGGGGATCCAGTCAGTGCGGGGCGGGGCACTAGGCAGTCATGGCTGGGGCTCCCTGTGTGAGGGGCAGGGCTTCAGGCAGTGAGGGGCGGTGGATGGAGACAGCATTGGAAATATTGCATTAGGAAAAGTAAAAATGTAAATTTGGTAAATTTAGTGACTGTAAGAAAATGGCCCGGGATTATGTCAGGTGCAGAGCGAAGGACTAAATGATGCCAAAACAAAGCCCACAGATATTTCAAAAGCAGGGGAAAAAGTCAAGGAGGAAAACACAACTTAGGGGGCAAGATATGAGGGACATGGCATGAATATTTAAAACAAGAAAAAAGAAAAACAAGAAAAAATCGTTCCCAAAGTTAAAGCCTTCAAAATGCAGGCAGGCCATACGCCAGCAAGTGCAGGCACATGCAGCAAAGCTTGCCAAATCTGATCCCCACTGAAGGCCAAAACAGAAAATAAGGGCCTACAAACAGGCTGGAGCGGAGACACCATCAAAGGAATTGTAATTGGAGGAGAAAAAAAATGACAATTTGGGAAATTTAGTGACTGTAAGGAAATGGCCTGGGATAATATCAGGTGCAGTGCGAAGGACCAAAAGATGCAAAAACTAAGCTCACAGATGTTGCAAAAGCAGGGGAAAAAGTCAAGGAGGAAGACACAACTTAGGTGGCAAGATATGAGGACATGGCATGGACACTTCAGAAATCAACCAAAAAATGAAAAAAATCTTTCCCCAAGTCAAAGCCACCAAAAGGCATGGCATGCCATCAAGGGCAGGGAAATGCACCAATGATTCTTCGATTCGTCCCCATTGAAATCACAAGATTTCTTTTCCCTTCCTGAAAGGAAATGAAATTTCCTTTCGGGAAGGGAAAAGGAATCTTGTGAATCCCAAAAGAAAGGCTTGCAAACACTCTGGAAAGGAGATAAGTTCAAATGAAATGCAATTGAAAAAAGCAGAAAATCAGTAATTTTAATGTCTTCAAAAAATAGGCTGTGAGGAAATCAGCTGCATTGCAAAGGACCAAAACATGCAAAAAATAGGCTCACAGATGTTGCAAAAGCAGGGGAAAAAGTCAAGGAGGAAGACACAACTTAGGGGGCAAGATATGAGGGACATGGCATGGACACTTCACAAAACAACGAAAAAAAAAATTTTTCCAAAGTCAAAGCCATCAAAATGCAGGCAGGCCATACACCAGCAAGTCCAGGCACATGCAGCAAAGCTTGCCAAATCTGATCCCCACTGAAGGCCAAAACAGAAAATTAGGACCTACAAACACACTGGAATGGAGACTCCATCAAAGGAATTGCAATTGGAGGAGAAAAAAAGGAAATTTGGGAAATCTAGTTACTCTAAGAAAATGGCCCGGGATTATATGAGGTGCAGTGCGAAGGACCAAAAGATGCAAAAATTAAGCTAAGAGATGTTGCAAAATCAGGGGAAATAGTCAAGGAGGAAGACACAACTTAGGGGCAAGATATGAGGGACATGGCATGAACAGTTAAACAAAAAAAAAAAAACAATAAAAAATCTTTCCCAAAGTCAAAGCCATCAAAATGCAGGCAGGCCATACGCCAGCAAGTGCAGACACATGCAGCAAAGCTTGCCAAAATTGATCCCCACTGAAGGCCAAAACCGAAAAGAAGGACCTACAAACGCGGGGCTCCATGTGTGAGGGGCAGGGCTTCAGGCAGTGAGGGGCGGTGCTCTATGTGTGACGGAAGCGGCTCCATGTGTGTGGGGCAGAGCTCCATCCAGTGATGGGCGGGGCTCCATGTGGGATGGGCAGGGCTCCATGAGTGAGGGAAGGGTTTCCATGCGTGAGGGGCGGGGTTCCGGGCTGTGAGGGGTGGGGATCCAGTCAGTGAGGGGTGGGGCTCTAGGCAGTGATTGCCGAGGCTCCATGTATTAGGGTTAGGGCTGCAGCCAGAGAGGGGCAGGGCTCCATGTGTGAGGGAAAAGGCTCCATGTGTGTGGGGCAGGGCTTCAGACAGTGATGGACGGAGCTCCATGTGGGATGGGCAGGGCTCCATGCAGTGAGGGATAGGGCTCCATATTTGAGGGGCGGGGCTTCAAATATGAAGGGCAAGGCCCCATGAGTGAAGGCCGGGGTTCCAGGCTTTCAGGGGTGGGGATCCAGTCAGTGAGGGGCGGGGCTCAGGGCAGTGATGGCCGGGGCTCTTTGTGTTAGTGGCAGGGCTCCAGCCAGAGAGGGGCAAGGCTCCATGTGTGAGGGAAAGGGCTCCATGTTTGTGGGGCAGGGCTCCAGCCAGTGATGGGCGGGGATCCATGAGGGATGGGCAGGGCTCCATGCAGTCAGGGACAAGGCTCCATATTTGAGGGGCGGGGCTCCAATTATGAAGGGCAAGGCCCCATGAGTGAGGCGCGGGGTTCCAGGCTTTCAGGGGTGGGGATCCAGTCAGTGCGGGGCGGGGCACTAGGCAGTCATGGCTGGGGCTCCCTGTGTGAGGGGCAGGGCTTCAGGCAGTGAGGGGCGGTGGATGGAGACAGCATTGGAAATATTGCATTAGGAAAAGTAAAAATGTAAATTTGGTAAATTTAGTGACTGTAAGAAAATGGCCCGGGATTATGTCAGGTGCAGTGCGAAGGACTAAATGATGCCAAAACAAAGCTCACAGATATTTCAAAAGCAGCGGAAAAAGTCAAGGAGGAAAACACAACTTAGGGGGCAAGATATGAGGGACATGGCATGAATATTTAAAACAAGAAAAAAGAAAAACAAGAAAAAATCGTTCCCAAAGTCCAAGCCTTCAAAATGCAGGCAGGCCATACGCCAGCAAGTGCAGGCACATGCAGCAAAGCTTGCCAAATCTGATCCCCACTGAAGGCCAAAACAGAAAATAAGGGCCTACAAACAGGCTGGAGCGGAGACACCATCAAAGGAATTGTAATTGGAGGAGAAAAAAAGAAAATTTGGGAAATTTAGTGACTGTAAGGAAATGGCCCGGGATAATATCAGGTGCAGTGCGAAGGACCAAAAGATGCAAAAACTAAGCTCACAGATGTTGCAAAAGCAGGGGAAAAAGTCAAGGAGGAAGACACAACTTAGGTGGCAAGATATGAGGACATGGCATGGACACTTCAGAAATCAACCAAAAAATGAAAAAAATCTTTCCCCAAGTCAAAGCCACCAAAAGGCATGGCATGCCATCAAGGGCAGGGAAATGCACCAATGATTCTTCGATTCGTCCCCATTGAAATCACAAGATTTCTTTTCCCTTCCCGAAAGGAAATGAAATTTCCTTTCGGGAAGGGAAAAGGAATCTTGTGAATCCCAAAAGAAAGGCTTGCAAACACTCTGGAAAGGAGATAAGTTCAAATGAAATGCAATTGAAAAAAGCAGAAAATCAGTAATTTTAATGTCTTCAAAAAATAGGCTGTGAGGAAATCAGCTGCATTGCAAAGGACCAAAACATGCAAAAAATAGGCTCACAGATGTTGCAAAAGCAGGGGAAAAAGTCAAGGAGGAAGACACAACTTAGGGGGCAAGATATGAGGGACATGGCATGGACACTTCACAAAACAACGAAAAAAAAAAATTTTTCCAAAGTCAAAGCCATCAAAATGCAGGCAGGCCATACACCAGCAAGTCCAGGCACATGCAGCAAAACTTGCCAAATCTGATCCCCACTGAAGGCCAAAACAGAAAATAAGGACCTACAAACACACTGGAATGGAGACTCCATCAAAGGAATTGCAATTGGAGGAGAAAAAAAGGAAATTTGGGAAATTTAGTGACTCTAAGAAAATGGCCCGGGATTAGATGAGGTGCAGTGCGAAGGACCAAAAGATGCAAAAATTAAGCTAAGAGATGTTGCAAAATCAGGGGAAATAGTCAAGGAGGAAGACACAACTTACGGGGCAAGATATGAGGGACATGGCATCAACAGTTAAACAAAAAAAAAAAAAACAAGAAAAAATCTTTCCCAAAGTCAAAGCCATCAAAATGCAGGCAGGCCATACGCCAGCAAGTGCAGACACATGCAGCAAAGCTTGCCAAAGTTGATCCCCACTGAAGGCCAAAATTGAAAAGAAGGACCTACAAACGCGGGGCTCCATGTGTGAGGGGCAGGGCTTCAGGCAGTGAGGGGCGGTGCTCTATGTGTGACGGAAGCGGCTCCATGTGTGTGGGGCAGGGCTCCAGCCAGTGATGGGCGGGGCTCCATGTGGGATGGGCAGGGCTCCATGAGTGAGGGAAGGGGTTCCATGCGTCAGGGGCGGGGTTCCGGGCTGTGAGGGGTGGGGATCCAGTCAGTGAGGGGTGGGGCTCTAGGCAGTGATTGCCGAGGCTCCATGTGTTAGGGTTAGGGCTGCAGCCAGAGAGGGGCAGGGCTCCATGTGTGAGGGAAAAGGCTCCATGTGTGTGGGGCAGGGCTTCAGCCAGTGATGGACGGAGCTCCATGTGGGATGGGCAGGGCTCCATGCAGTGAGGGATAGGGCTCCATATTTGAGGGGCGGGGCTTCAAATATGAAGGGCAAGGCCCCATGAGTGAAGGCCGGGGTTCCAGGCTTTCAGGGGTGGGGATCCAGTCAGTGAGGGGCGGGGCTCAGGGCAGTGATGGCCGGGGCTCTTTGTGTTAGGGGCAGGGCTCCAGCCAGAGAGGGGCAAGGCTCCATGTGTGAGGGAAAGGGCTCCATGTTTGTGGGGCAGGGCTCCAGCCAGTGATGGGCGGGGATCCATGAGGGATGGGCAGGGCTCCATGCAGTCAGGGGCAAGGCTCCATATTTGAGGGGCGGGGCTCCAATTATGAAGGGCAAGGCCCCATGAGTGAGGCGCGGGGTTCCAGGCTTTCAGGGGTGGGGATCCAGTCAGTGCGGGGCGGGGCACTAGGCAGTCATGGCTGGGGCTCCCTGTGTGAGGGGCAGGGCTTCAGGCAGTGAGGGGCGGTGGATGGAGACAGCATTGGAAATATTGCATTAGGAAAAGTAAAAATGTAAATTTGGTAAATTTAGTGACTGTAAGAAAATGGCCCGGGATTATGTCAGGTGCAGTGCGAAGGAATAAATGATGCCAAAACAAAGCTCACAGATATTTCAAAAGCAGCGGAAAAAGTCAAGGAGGAAAACACAACTTAGGGGGCAAGATATGAGGGACATGGCATGAATATTTAAAACAAGAAAAAAGAAAAACAAGAAAAAATCGTTCCCAAAGTCAAAGCCTTCAAAATGCAGGCAGGCCATACGCCAGCAAGTGCAGGCACATGCAGCAAAGCTTGCCAAATCTGATCCCCACTGAAGGCCAAAACAGAAAATAAGGGCCTACAAACAGGCTGGAGCGGAGACACCATCAAAGGAATTGTAATTGGAGGAGAAAAAAAGTCAATTTGGGAAATTTAGTGACTGTAAGAAAATGGCCCGTGATAATATCAGGTGCAGTGCGAAGGACCAAAAGATGCAAAAACTAAGCTCACAGATGTTGCAAAAGCAGGGGAAAAAGTCAAGGAGGAAGACACAACTTAGGTGGCAAGATATGAGGACATGGCATGGACACTTCAGAAATCAACCAAAAAATGAAAAAAATCTTTCCCCAAGTCAAAGCCACCAAAAGGCATGGCATGCCATCAAGGGCAGGGAAATGCACCAATGATTCTTCGATTCGTCCCCATTGAAATCACAAGATTCCTTTTCCCTTCCCGAAAGGAAATGAAATTTCCTTTCGGGAAGGGAAAAGGAATCTTGTGAATCCCAAAAGAAAGGCTTGCAAACACTCTGGAAAGGAGATAAGTTCAAATGAAATGCAATTGAAAAAAGCAGAAAATCAGTAATTTTAATGTCTTCAAAAAATAGGCTGTGAGGAAATCAGCTGCATTGCAAAGGACCAAAACATGCAAAAAATAGGCTCACAGATGTTGCAAAAGCAGGGGAAAAAGTCAAGGAGGAAGACACAACTAAGGGGGCAAGATATGAGGGACATGGCATGGACACTTCATAAAACAACGAAAAAAAAAAATTTTTCCAAAGTCAAAGCCATCAAAATGCAGGCAGGCCATACACCAGCAAGTCCAGGCACATGCAGCAAAGCTTGCCAAAATTGATCCCCACTGAAGGCCCAAACAGAAAAGAAGGACCTACAAACACACTGGAACGGAGACTCCATCAAAGGAATTGCAATTGGAGGAGAAAAAAAGGAAATTTGGGAAATCTAGTTACTCTAAGAAAATGGCCCGGGATTATATGAGGGGCAGTGCGAAGGACCAAAAGATGCAAAAATTAAGCTAAGAGATGTTGCAAAATCAGGGGAAATATTCAAGGAGGAAGACACAACTTACGGGGCAAGATATGAGGGACATGGCATGAACAGTTAAACAAAAAAAAAAAAACAAGAAAAAATCTTTCCCAAAGTCAAAGCCATCAAAATGCAGGCAGGCCATACGCCAGCAAGTGCAGACACATGCAGCAAAGCTTGCCAAAATTGATCCCCACTGAAGGCCAAAACCGAAAAGAAGGACCTACAAACGCGGGGCTCCATGTGTGAGGGGCAGGGCTTCAGGCAGTGAGGGGCGGTGCTCTATGTGTGACGGAAGCGGCTCCATGTGTGTGGGGCAGGGCTCCAGCCAGTGATGGGCGGGGCTCCATGTGGGATGGGCAGGGCTCCATGAGTGAGGGAAGGGGTTCCATGCGTCAGGGGCGGGGTTCCGGGCTGTGAGGGGTGGGGATCCAGTCAGTGAGGGGTGGGGCTCTAGGCAGTGATTGCCGAGGCTCCATGTGTTAGGGTTAGGGCTGCAGCCAGAGAGGGGCAGGGCTCCATGTGTGAGGGAAAAGGCTCCATGTGTGTGGGGCAGGGCTTCAGCCAGTGATGGGCGGGGCTCCATGTGGGATGGGCAGGGCTCCATGCAGTGAGGGATAGGGCTCCATATTTGAGGGGCGGGGCTTCAAATATGAAGGGCAAGGCCCCATGAGTGAAGGCTGGGGTTCCAGGCTTTCAGGGGTGGGGATCCAGTCAGTGAGGGGCGGGGCTCAGGGCAGTGATGGCCGGGGCTCTTTGTGTTAGGGGCAGGGCTCCAGCCAGAGAGGGGCAAGGCTCCATGTGTGAGGGAAAGGGCTCCATGTTTGTGGGGCAGGGCTCCAGCCAGTGATGGGCGGGGATCCATGAGGGATGGGCAGGGCTCCATGCAGTCAGGGGCAAGGCTCCATATTTGAGGGGCGGGGCTCCAATTATGAAGGGCAAGGCCCCATGAGTGAGGCGCGGGGTTCCAGGCTTTCAGGGGTGGGGATCCATTCAGTGCGGGGCGGGGCACTAGGCAGTCATGGCTGGGGCTCCCTGTGTGAGGGGCAGGGCTTCAGGCAGTGAGGGGCGGTGGATGGAGACAGCATTGGAAATATTGCATTAGGAAAAGTAAAAATGTAAATTTGGTAAATTTAGTGACTGTAGGAAAATGGCCCGGGATTATGTCAGGTGCAGTGCGAAGGACTAAATGATGCCAAAACAAAGCTCACAGATATTTCAAAAGCAGCGGAAAAAGTCAAGGAGGAAAACACAACTTAGGGGGCAAGATATGAGGGACATGGCATGAATATTTAAAACAAGAAAAAAGAAAAACAAGAAAAAATCGTTCCCAAAGTCCAAGCCTTCAAAATGCAGGCAGGCCATACGCCAGCAAGTGCAGGCACATGCAGCAAAGCTTGCCAAATCTGATCCCCACTGAAGGCCAAAACAGAAAATAAGGGCCTACAAACAGGCTGGAGCGGAGACACCATCAAAGGAATTGTAATTGGAGGAGAAAAAAAGAAAATTTGGGAAATTTAGTGACTGTAAGGAAATGGCCCGGGATAATATCAGGTGCAGTGCGAAGGACCAAAAGATGCAAAAACTAAGCTCACAGATGTTGCAAAAGCAGGGGAAAAAGTCAAGGAGGAAGACACAACTTAGGTGGCAAGATATGAGGACATGGCATGGACACTTCAGAAATCAACCAAAAAATGAAAAAAATCTTTCCCCAAGTCAAAGCCACCAAAAGGCATGGCATGCCATCAAGGGCAGGGAAATGCACCAATGATTCTTCGATTCGTCCCCATTGAAATCACAAGATTTCTTTTCCCTTCCCGAAAGGAAATGAAATTTCCTTTCGGGAAGGGAAAAGGAATCTTGTGAATCCCAAAAGAAAGGCTTGCAAACACTCTGGAAAGGAGATAAGTTCAAATGAAATGCAATTGAAAAAAGCAGAAAATCAGTAATTTTAATGTCTTCAAAAAATAGGCTGTGAGGAAATCAGCTGCATTGCAAAGGACCAAAACATGCAAAAAATAGGCTCACAGATGTTGCAAAAGCAGGGGAAAAAGTCAAGGAGGAAGACACAACTTAGGGGCAAAGATATGAGGGACATGGCATGGACACTTCACAAAACAACGAAAAAAAAAAATTTTTCCAAAGTCAAAGCCATCAAAATGCAGGCAGGCCATACACCAGCAAGTCCAGGCACATGCAGCAAAACTTGCCAAATCTGATCCCCACTGAAGGCCAAAACAGAAAATAAGGACCTACAAACACACTGGAATGGAGACTCCATCAAAGGAATTGCAATTGGAGGAGAAAAAAAGGAAATTTGGGAAATTTAGTGACTCTAAGAAAATGGACCGGGATTAGATGAGGTGCAGTGCGAAGGACCAAAAGATGCAAAAATTAAGCTAAGAGATGTTGCAAAATCAGGGGAAATAGTCAAGGAGGAAGACACAACTTACGGGGCAAGATATGAGGGACATGGCATCAACAGTTAAACAAAAAAAAAAAAAACAAGAAAAAATCTTTCCCAAAGTCAAAGCCATCAAAATGCAGGCAGGCCATACGCCAGCAAGTGCAGACACATGCAGCAAAGCTTGCCAAAGTTGATCCCCACTGAAGGCCAAAATTGAAAAGAAGGACCTACAAACGCGGGGCTCCATGTGTGAGGGGCAGGGCTTCAGGCAGTGAGGGGCGGTGCTCTATGTGTGACGGAAGCGGCTCCATGTGTGTGGGGCAGGGCTCCAGCCAGTGATGGGCGGGGCTCCATGTGGGATGGGCAGGGCTCCATGAGTGAGGGAAGGGGTTCCATGCGTCAGGGGCGGGGTTCCGGGCTGTGAGGGGTGGGGATCCAGTCAGTGAGGGGTGGGGCTCTAGGCAGTGATTGCCGAGGCTCCATGTGTTAGGGTTAGGGCTGCAGCCAGAGAGGGGCAGGGCTCCATGTGTGAGGGAAAAGGCTCCATGTGTGTGGGGCAGGGCTTCAGCCAGTGATGGACGGAGCTCCATGTGGGATGGGCAGGGCTCCATGCAGTGAGGGATAGGGCTCCATATTTGAGGGGCGGGGCTTCAAATATGAAGGGCAAGGCCCCATGAGTGAAGGCCGGGGTTCCAGGCTTTCAGGGGTGGGGATCCAGTCAGTGAGGGGCGGGGCTCAGGGCAGTGATGGCCGGGGCTCTTTGTGTTAGGGGCAGGGCTCCAGCCAGAGAGGGGCAAGGCTCCATGTGTGAGGGAAAGGGCTCCATGTTTGTGGGGCAGGGCTCCAGCCAGTGATGGGCGGGGATCCATGAGGGATGGGCAGGGCTCCATGCAGTCAGGGGCAAGGCTCCATATTTGAGGGGCGGGGCTCCAATTATGAAGGGCAAGGCCCCATGAGTGAGGCGCGGGGTTCCAGGCTTTCAGGGGTGGGGATCCAGTCAGTGCGGGGCGGGGCACTAGGCAGTCATGGCTGGGGCTCCCTGTGTGAGGGGCAGGGCTTCAGGCAGTGAGGGGCGGTGGATGGAGACAGCATTGGAAATATTGCATTAGGAAAAGTAAAAATGTAAATTTGGTAAATTTAGTGACTGTAAGAAAATGGCCCGGGATTATGTCAGGTGCAGTGCGAAGGACTAAATGATGCCAAAACAAAGCTCACAGATATTTCAAAAGCAGCGGAAAAAGTCAAGGAGGAAAACACAACTTAGGGGGCAAGATATGAGGGACATGGCATGAATATTTAAAACAAGAAAAAAGAAAAACAAGAAAAAATCGTTCCCAAAGTCAAAGCCTTCAAAATGCAGGCAGGCCATACGCCAGCAAGTGCAGGCACATGCAGCAAAGCTTGCCAAATCTGATCCCCACTGAAGGCCAAAACAGAAAATAAGGGCCTACAAACAGGCTGGAGCGGAGACACCATCAAAGGAATTGTAATTGGAGGAGAAAAAAAGTCAATTTGGGAAATTTAGTGACTGTAAGAAAATGGCCCGTGATAATATCAGGTGCAGTGCGAAGGACCAAAAGATGCAAAAACTAAGCTCACAGATGTTGCAAAAGCAGGGGAAAAAGTCAAGGAGGAAGACACAACTTAGGTGGCAAGATATGAGGACATGGCATGGACACTTCAGAAATCAACCAAAAAATGAAAAAAATCTTTCCCCAAGTCAAAGCCACCAAAAGGCATGGCATGCCATCAAGGGCAGGGAAATGCACCAATGATTCTTCGATTCGTCCCCATTGAAATCACAAGATTCCTTTTCCCTTCCCGAAAGGAAATGAAATTTCCTTTCGGGAAGGGAAAAGGAATCTTGTGAATCCCAAAAGAAAGGCTTGCAAACACTCTGGAAAGGAGATAAGTTCAAATGAAATGCAATTGAAAAAAGCAGAAAATCAGTAATTTTAATGTCTTCAAAAAATAGGCTGTGAGGAAATCAGCTGCATTGCAAAGGACCAAAACATGCAAAAAATAGGCTCACAGATGTTGCAAAAGCAGGGGAAAAAGTCAAGGAGGAAGACACAACTAAGGGGGCAAGATATGAGGGACATGGCATGGACACTTCATAAAACAACGAAAAAAAAAAATTTTTCCAAAGTCAAAGCCATCAAAATGCAGGCAGGCCATACACCAGCAAGTCCAGGCACATGCAGCAAAGCTTGCCAAAATTGATCCCCACTGAAGGCCCAAACAGAAAAGAAGGACCTACAAACACACTGGAACGGAGACTCCATCAAAGGAATTGCAATTGGAGGAGAAAAAAAGGAAATTTGGGAAATCTAGTTACTCTAAGAAAATGGCCCGGGATTATATGAGGGGCAGTGCGAAGGACCAAAAGATGCAAAAATTAAGCTAAGAGATGTTGCAAAATCAGGGGAAATATTCAAGGAGGAAGACACAACTTACGGGGCAAGATATGAGGGACATGGCATGAACAGTTAAACAAAAAAAAAAAAACAAGAAAAAATCTTTCCCAAAGTCAAAGCCATCAAAATGCAGGCAGGCCATACGCCAGCAAGTGCAGACACATGCAGCAAAGCTTGCCAAAATTGATCCCCACTGAAGGCCAAAACCGAAAAGAAGGACCTACAAACGCGGGGCTCCATGTGTGAGGGGCAGGGCTTCAGGCAGTGAGGGGCGGTGCTCTATGTGTGACGGAAGCGGCTCCATGTGTGTGGGGCAGGGCTCCAGCCAGTGATGGGCGGGGCTCCATGTGGGATGGGCAGGGCTCCATGAGTGAGGGAAGGGGTTCCATGCGTCAGGGGCGGGGTTCCGGGCTGTGAGGGGTGGGGATCCAGTCAGTGAGGGGTGGGGCTCTAGGCAGTGATTGCCGAGGCTCCATGTGTTAGGGTTAGGGCTGCAGCCAGAGAGGGGCAGGGCTCCATGTGTGAGGGAAAAGGCTCCATGTGTGTGGGGCAGGGCTTCAGCCAGTGATGGGCGGGGCTCCATGTGGGATGGGCAGGGCTCCATGCAGTGAGGGATAGGGCTCCATATTTGAGGGGCGGGGCTTCAAATATGAAGGGCAAGGCCCCATGAGTGAAGGCTGGGGTTCCAGGCTTTCAGGGGTGGGGATCCAGTCAGTGAGGGGCGGGGCTCAGGGCAGTGATGGCCGGGGCTCTTTGTGTTAGGGGCAGGGCTCCAGCCAGAGAGGGGCAAGGCTCCATGTGTGAGGGAAAGGGCTCCATGTTTGTGGGGCAGGGCTCCAGCCAGTGATGGGCGGGGATCCATGAGGGATGGGCAGGGCTCCATGCAGTCAGGGGCAAGGCTCCATATTTGAGGGGCGGGGCTCCAATTATGAAGGGCAAGGCCCCATGAGTGAGGCGCGGGGTTCCAGGCTTTCAGGGGTGGGGATCCATTCAGTGCGGGGCGGGGCACTAGGCAGTCATGGCTGGGGCTCCCTGTGTGAGGGGCAGGGCTTCAGGCAGTGAGGGGCGGTGGATGGAGACAGCATTGGAAATATTGCATTAGGAAAAGTAAAAATGTAAATTTGGTAAATTTAGTGACTGTAGGAAAATGGCCCGGGATTATGTCAGGTGCAGTGCGAAGGACTAAATGATGCCAAAACAAAGCTCACAGATATTTCAAAAGCAGCGGAAAAAGTCAAGGAGGAAAACACAACTTAGGGGGCAAGATATGAGGGACATGGCATGAATATTTAAAACAAGAAAAAAGAAAAACAAGAAAAAATCGTTCCCAAAGTCAAAGCCTTCAAAATGCAGGCAGGCCATACGCCAGCAAGTGCAGGCACATGCAGCAAAGCTTGCCAAATCTGATCCCCACTGAAGGCCAAAACAGAAAATAAGGGCCTACAAACAGGCTGGAGCGGAGACACCATCAAAGGAATTGTAATTGGAGGAGAAAAAAAGTCAATTTGGGAAATTTAGTGACTGTAAGAAAATGGCCCGTGATAATATCAGGTGCAGTGCGAAGGACCAAAAGATGCAAAAACTAAGCTCACAGATGTTGCAAAAGCAGGGGAAAAAGTCAAGGAGGAAGACACAACTTAGGTGGCAAGATATGAGGACATGGCATGGACACTTCAGAAATCAACCAAAAAATGAAAAAAATCTTTCCCCAAGTCAAAGCCACCAAAAGGCATGGCATGCCATCAAGGGCAGGGAAATGCACCAATGATTCTTCGATTCGTCCCCATTGAAATCACAAGATTCCTTTTCCCTTCCCGAAAGGAAATGAAATTTCCTTTCGGGAAGGGAAAAGGAATCTTGTGAATCCCAAAAGAAAGGCTTGCAAACACTCTGGAAAGGAGATAAGTTCAAATGAAATGCAATTGAAAAAAGCAGAAAATCAGTAATTTTAATGTCTTCAAAAAATAGGCTGTGAGGAAATCAGCTGCATTGCAAAGGACCAAAACATGCAAAAAATAGGCTCACAGATGTTGCAAAAGCAGGGGAAAAAGTCAAGGAGGAAGACACAACTAAGGGGGCAAGATATGAGGGACATGGCATGGACACTTCATAAAACAACGAAAAAAAAAAATTTTTCCAAAGTCAAAGCCATCAAAATGCAGGCAGGCCATACACCAGCAAGTCCAGGCACATGCAGCAAAGCTTGCCAAAATTGATCCCCACTGAAGGCCCAAACAGAAAAGAAGGACCTACAAACACACTGGAACGGAGACTCCATCAAAGGAATTGCAATTGGAGGAGAAAAAAAGGAAATTTGGGAAATCTAGTTACTCTAAGAAAATGGCCCGGGATTATATGAGGGGCAGTGCGAAGGACCAAAAGATGCAAAAATTAAGCTAAGAGATGTTGCAAAATCAGGGGAAATATTCAAGGAGGAAGACACAACTTACGGGGCAAGATATGAGGGACATGGCATGAACAGTTAAACAAAAAAAAAAAAACAAGAAAAAATCTTTCCCAAAGTCAAAGCCATCAAAATGCAGGCAGGCCATACGCCAGCAAGTGCAGACACATGCAGCAAAGCTTGCCAAAATTGATCCCCACTGAAGGCCAAAACCGAAAAGAAGGACCTACAAACGCGGGGCTCCATGTGTGAGGGGCAGGGCTTCAGGCAGTGAGGGGCGGTGCTCTATGTGTGACGGAAGCGGCTCCATGTGTGTGGGGCAGGGCTCCAGCCAGTGATGGGCGGGGCTCCATGTGGGATGGGCAGGGCTCCATGAGTGAGGGAAGGGGTTCCATGCGTCAGGGGCGGGGTTCCGGGCTGTGAGGGGTGGGGATCCAGTCAGTGAGGGGTGGGGCTCTAGGCAGTGATTGCCGAGGCTCCATGTGTTAGGGTTAGGGCTGCAGCCAGAGAGGGGCAGGGCTCCATGTGTGAGGGAAAAGGCTCCATGTGTGTGGGGCAGGGCTTCAGCCAGTGATGGGCGGGGCTCCATGTGGGATGGGCAGGGCTCCATGCAGTGAGGGATAGGGCTCCATATTTGAGGGGCGGGGCTTCAAATATGAAGGGCAAGGCCCCATGAGTGAAGGCTGGGGTTCCAGGCTTTCAGGGGTGGGGATCCAGTCAGTGAGGGGCGGGGCTCAGGGCAGTGATGGCCGGGGCTCTTTGTGTTAGGGGCAGGGCTCCAGCCAGAGAGGGGCAAGGCTCCATGTGTGAGGGAAAGGGCTCCATGTTTGTGGGGCAGGGCTCCAGCCAGTGATGGGCGGGGATCCATGAGGGATGGGCAGGGCTCCATGCAGTCAGGGGCAAGGCTCCATATTTGAGGGGCGGGGCTCCAATTATGAAGGGCAAGGCCCCATGAGTGAGGCGCGGGGTTCCAGGCTTTCAGGGGTGGGGATCCATTCAGTGCGGGGCGGGGCACTAGGCAGTCATGGCTGGGGCTCCCTGTGTGAGGGGCAGGGCTTCAGGCAGTGAGGGGTGGTGGATGGAGACAGCATCGGAAATATTGCATTAGGAAAAGTAAAAATGTAAATTTGGTAAATTTAGTGACTGTAGGAAAATGGCCCGGGATTATGTCAGGTGCAGTGCGAAGGACTAAATGATGCCAAAACAAAGCTCACAGATATTTCAAAAGCAGCGGAAAAAGTCAAGGAGGAAAACACAACTTAGGGGGCAAGATATGAGGGACATGGCATGAATATTTAAAACAAGAAAAAAGAAAAACAAGAAAAAATCGTTCCCAAAGTCAAAGCCTTCAAAATGCAGGCAGGCCATACGCCAGCAAGTGCAGGCACATGCAGCAAAGCTTGCCAAATCTGATCCCCACTGAAGGCCAAAACAGAAAAGAAGGGCCTACAACCTGGCTGGAGCGGAGACACAATCAAAGGAATTGTAATTGGAGGAGAAAAAAAGAAAATTTGGGAAATTTAGTGACTGTAAGGAAATGGCCCGGGATAATATCAGGTGCAGTGCGAAGGACCAAAAGATGCAAAAACTAAGCTCACAGATGTTGCAAAAGCAGGGGAAAAAGTCAAGGAGGAAGACACAACTTAGGTGGCAAGATATGAGGACATAGCATGGACACTTCAGAAATCAACCAAAAAATGAAAAAAATCTTTCCCCAAGTCAAAGCCACCAAAAGGCATGGCATGCCATCAAGGGCAGGGAAATGCACCAATGATTCTTCGATTCGTCCCCATTGAAATCACAAGATTTCTTTTCCCTTCCCGAAAGGAAATTTCATTTCCTTTCGGGAAGGGAAAAGGAATCTTGTGAATCCCAAAAGAAAGGCTTGCAAACACTCTGGAAAGGAGATAAGTTCAAATGAAATGCAATTGAAAAAAGCAGAAAATCAGTAATTTTAATGTCTTCAAAAAACAGGCTGTGAGGAAATCAGCTGCATTGCAAAGGACCAAAACATGCAAAAAATCGGCTCACAGATGTTGCAAAAGCAGGGGAAAAAGTCAAGGAGGAAGACACAACTAAGGGGGCAAGATATGAGGGACATGGCATGGACACTTCACAAAACAACGAAAAAAAAAAATTTTTCCAAAGTCAAAGCCATCAAAATGCAGGCAGGCCATACACCAGCAAGTCCAGGCACATGCAGCAAAGCTTGCCAAAATTGATCCCCACTGAAGGCCCAAACAGAAAAGAAGGACCTACAAACACACTGGAACGGAGACTCCATCAAAGGAATTGCAATTGGAGGAGAAAAAAAGGAAATTTGGGAAATCTAGTTACTCTAAGAAAATGGCCCGGGATTATATGAGGGGCAGTGCGAAGGACCAAAAGATGCAAAAATTAAGCTAAGAGATGTTGCAAAATCAGGGGAAATATTCAAGGAGGAAGACACAACTTACGGGGCAAGATATGAGGGACATGGCATGAACAGTTAAACAAAAAAAAAAAAACAAGAAAAAATCTTTCCCAAAGTCAAAGCCATCAAAATGCAGGCAGGCCATACGCCAGCAAGTGCAGACACATGCAGCAAAGCTTGCCAAAATTGATCCCCACTGAAGGCCAAAACCGAAAAGAAGGACCTACAAACGCGGGGCTCCATGTGTGAGGGGCAGGGCTTCAGGCAGTGAGGGGCGGTGCTCTATGTGTGACGGAAGCGGCTCCATGTGTGTGGGGCAGGGCTCCAGCCAGTGATGGGCGGGGCTCCATGTGGGATGGGCAGGGCTCCATGAGTGAGGGAAGGGGTTCCATGCGTCAGGGGCGGGGTTCCGGGCTGTGAGGGGTGGGGATCCAGTCAGTGAGGGGTGGGGCTCTAGGCAGTGATTGCCGAGGCTCCATGTGTTAGGGTTAGGGCTGCAGCCAGAGAGGGGCAGGGCTCCATGTGTGAGGGAAAAGGCTCCATGTTTGTGGGGCAGGGCTTCAGCCAGTGATGGGCGGGGCTCCATGTGGGATGGGCAGGGCTCCATGCAGTGAGGGATAGGGCTCCATATTTGAGGGGCGGGGCTTCAAATATGAAGGGCAAGGCCCCATGAGTGAAGGCCGGGGTTCCAGGCTTTCAGGGGTGGGGATCCAGTCAGTGAGGGGCGGGGCTCAGGGCAGTGATGGCCGGGGCTCTTTGTGTTAGGGGCAGGGCTCCAGCCAGAGAGGGGCAAGGCTCCATGTGTGAGGGAAAGGGCTCCATGTTTGTGGGGCAGGGCTCCAGCCAGTGATGGGCGGGGATCCATGAGGGATGGGCAGGGCTCCATGCAGTCAGGGGCAAGGCTCCATATTTGAGGGGCGGGGCTCCAATTATGAAGGGCAAGGCCCCATGAGTGAGGCGCGGGGTTCCAGGCTTTCAGGGGTGGGGATCCATTCAGTGCGGGGCGGGGCACTAGGCAGTCATGGCTGGGGCTCCCTGTGTGAGGGGCAGGGCTTCAGGCAGTGAGGGGTGGTGGATGGAGACAGCATCGGAAATATTGCATTAGGAAAAGTAAAAATGTAAATTTGGTAAATTTAGTGACTGTAGGAAAATGGCCCGGGATTATGTCAGGTGCAGTGCGAAGGACTAAATGATGCCAAAACAAAGCTCACAGATATTTCAAAAGCAGCGGAAAAAGTCAAGGAGGAAAACACAACTTAGGGGGCAAGATATGAGGGACATGGCATGAATATTTAAAACAAGAAAAAAGAAAAACAAGAAAAAATCGTTCCCAAAGTCAAAGCCTTCAAAATGCAGGCAGGCCATACGCCAGCAAGTGCAGGCACATGCAGCAAAGCTTGCCAAATCTGATCCCCACTGAAGGCCAAAACAGAAAATAAGGGCCTACAACCTGGCTGGAGCGGAGACACCATCAAAGGAATTGTAATTGGAGGAGAAAAAAAGAAAATTTGGGAAATTTAGTGACTGTAAGGAAATGGCCCGGGATAATATCAGGTGCAGTGCGAAGGACCAAAAGATGCAAAAACTAAGCTCACAGATGTTGCAAAAGCAGGGGAAAAAGTCAAGGAGGAAGACACAACTTAGGTGGCAAGATATGAGGACATGGCATGGACACTTCAGAAATCAACCAAAAAATGAAAAAAATCTTTCCCCAAGACAAAGCCACCAAAAGGCATGGCATGCCATCAAGGGCAGGGAAATGCACCAATGATTCTTCGATTCGTCCCCATTGAAATCACAAGATTTCTTTTCCCTTCCCGAAAGGAAATTTCATTTCCTTTCGGGAAGGGAAAAGGAATCTTGTGAATCCCAAAAGAAAGGCTTGCAAACACTCTGGAAAGGAGATAAGTTCAAATGAAATGCAATTGAAAAAAGCAGAAAATCAGTAATTTTAATGTCTTCAAAAAACAGGCTGTGAGGAAATCAGCTGCATTGCAAAGGACCAAAACATGCAAAAAATAGGCTCACAGATGTTGCAAAAGCAGGGGAAAAAGTCAAGGAGGAAGACACAACTTAGGGGGCAAGATATGAGGGACATGGAATGGACACTTCACAAAACAACGAAAAGAAAAAAATTTTTCCAAAGTCAAAGCCATCAAAATGCAGGCAGGCCATACACCAGCAAGTCCAGGCACATGCAGCAAAACTTGCCAAATCTGATCCCCACTGAAGGCCAAAACAGAAAATAAGGACCTACAAACACACTGGAATGGAGACTCCATCAAAGGAATTGCAATTGGAGGAGAAAAAAAGGAAATTTGGGAAATTTAGTGACTCTAAGAAAATGGACCGGGATTAGATGAGGTGCAGTGCGAAGGACCAAAAGATGCAAAAATTAAGCTAAGAGATGTTGCAAAATCAGGGGAAATAGTCAAGGAGGAAGACACAACTTAGGGGGCAAGATATGAGGGACATGGCATCAACAGTTAAACAAAAAAAAAAAAAACAAGAAAAAATCTTTCCCAAAGTCAAAGCCATCAAAATGCAGGCAGGCCATACGCCAGCAAGTGCAGACACATGCAGCAAAGCTTGCCAAAATTGATCCCCACTGAAGGCCAAAATTGAAAAGAAGGACCTACAAACGCGGGGCTCCATGTGTGAGGGGCAGGGCTTCAGGCAGTGAGGGGCGGTGCTCTATGTGTGACGGAAGCGGCTCCATGTGTGTGGGGTAGGGCTCCAGCCAGTGATGGGCGGGGCTCCATGTGGGATGGGCAGGGCTCCATGAGTGAGGGAAGGGGTTCCATGCGTGAGGGGCGGGGTTCCGGGCTGTGAGGGGTGGGGATCCAGTCAGTGAGGGGTGGGGCTCTAGGCAGTGATTGCCGAGGCTCCATGTGTTAGGGTTAGGGCTGCAGCCAGAGAGGGGCAGGGCTCCATGTGTGAGGGAAAAGGCTCCATGTGTGTGGGGCGGGGCTCCAGCCAGTGATGGACGGGGCTCCATGTGGGATGGGCAGGGCTCCATGCAGTGAGGGATAGGGCTCCATATTTGAGGGGCGGGGCTTCAAATATGAAGGGCAAGGCCCCATGAGTGAAGGCCGGGGTTCCAGGCTTTCAGGGGTGGGGATCCAGTCAGTGAGGGGCGGGGGCACTAGGCAGTCATGGCTGGGGCTCTTTGTGTTAGGGGCAGGGCTCCAGCCAGAGAGGGGCAAGGCTCCATGTGTGAGGGAAAGGGCTCCATGTTTGTGGGGCAGGGCTCCAGCCAGTGATGGGCGGGGATCCATGAGGGATGGGCAGGGCTCCATGCAGTCAGGGGCAAGGCTCCATATTTGAGGGGCGGGGCTCCAATTATGAAGGGCAAGGCCCCATGAGTGAGGCGCGGGGTTCCAGGCTTTCAGGGGTGGGGATCCAGTCAGTGCGGGGCGGGGCACTAGGCAGTCATGGCTGGGGCTCCCTGTGTGAGGGGCAGGGCTTCAGGCAGTGAGGGGCGGTGGATGGAGACAGCATTGGAAATATTGCATTAGGAAAAGTAAAAATGTAAATTTGGTAAATTTAGTGACTGTAAGAAAATGGCCCGGGATTATGTCAGGTGCAGTGCGAAGGACTAAATGATGCCAAAACAAAGCTCACAGATATTTCAAAAGCAGGGGAAAAAGTCAAGGAGGAAAACACAACTTAGGGGGCAAGATATGAGGGACATGGCATGAATATTTAAAACAAGAAAAAAGAAAAACAAGAAAAAATCGTTCCCAAAGTCAAAGCCTTCAAAATGCAGGCAGGCCATACGCCAGCAAGTGCAGGCACATGCAGCAAAGCTTGCCAAATCTGATCCCCACTGAAGGCCAAAACAGAAAATAAGGGCCTACAAACAGGCTGGAGCGGAGACACCATCAAAGGAATTGTAATTGGAGGAGAAAAAAAGTCAATTTGGGAAATTTAGTGACTGTAAGAAAATGGCCCGTGATAATATCAGGTGCAGTGCGAAGGACCAAAAGATGCAAAAACTAAGCTCACAGATGTTGCAAAAGCAGGGGAAAAAGTCAAGGAGGAAGACACAACTTAGGTGGCAAGATATGAGGACATGGCATGGACACTTCAGAAATCAACCAAAAAATGAAAAAAATCTTTCCCCAAGTCAAAGCCACCAAAAGGCATGGCATGGCATCAAGGGCATGGAAATGCACCAATGATTCTTCGATTCGTCCCCATTGAAATCACAAGATTCCTTTTCCCTTCCCGAAAGGAAATGAAATTTCCTTTCGGGAAGGGAAAAGGAATCTTGTGAATCCCAAAAGAAAGGCTTGCAAACACTCTGGAAAGGAGATAAGTTCAAATGAAATGCAATTGAAAAAAGCAGAAAATCAGTAATTTTAATGTCTTCAAAAAATAGGCTGTGAGGAAATCAGCTGCATTGCAAAGGACCAAAACATGCAAAAAATAGGCTCACAGATGTTGCAAAAGCAGGGGAAAAAGTCAAGGAGGAAGACACAACTAAGGGGGCAAGATATGAGGGACATGGCATGGACACTTCACAAAACAACGAAAAAAAAAAATTTTTCCAAAGTCAAAGCCATCAAAATGCAGGCAGGCCATACACCAGCAAGTCCAGGCACATGCAGCAAAGCTTGCCAAAATTGATCCCCACTGAAGGCCCAAACAGAAAAGAAGGACCTACAAACACACTGGAACGGAGACTCCATCAAAGGAATTGCAATTGGAGGAGAAAAAAAGGAAATTTGGGAAATCTAGTTACTCTAAGAAAATGGCCCGGGATTATATGAGGGGCAGTGCGAAGGACCAAAAGATGCAAAAATTAAGCTAAGAGATGTTGCAAAATCAGGGGAAATATTCAAGGAGGAAGACACAACTTACGGGGCAAGATATGAGGGACATGGCATGAACAGTTAAACAAAAAAAAAAAAACAAGAAAAAATCTTTCCCAAAGTCAAAGCCATCAAAATGCAGGCAGGCCATACGCCAGCAAGTGCAGACACATGCAGCAAAGCTTGCCAAAATTGATCCCCACTGAAGGCCAAAACCGAAAAGAAGGACCTACAAACGCGGGGCTCCATGTGTGAGGGGCAGGGCTTCAGGCAGTGAGGGGCGGTGCTCTATGTGTGACGGAAGCGGCTCCATGTGTGTGGGGCAGGGCTCCAGCCAGTGATGGGCGGGGCTCCATGTGGGATGGGCAGGGCTCCATGAGTGAGGGAAGGGGTTCCATGCGTCAGGGGCGGGGTTCCGGGCTGTGAGGGGTGGGGATCCAGTCAGTGAGGGGTGGGGCTCTAGGCAGTGATTGCCGAGGCTCCATGTGTTAGGGTTAGGGCTGCAGCCAGAGAGGGGCAGGGCTCCATGTGTGAGGGAAAAGGCTCCATGTGTGTGGGGCAGGGCTTCAGCCAGTGATGGGCGGGGCTCCATGTGGGATGGGCAGGGCTCCATGCAGTGAGGGATAGGGCTCCATATCTGAGGGGCGGGGCTTCAAATATGAAGGGCAAGGCCCCATGAGTGAAGGCCGGGGTTCCAGGCTTTCAGGGGTGGGGATCCAGTCAGTGAGGGGCGGGGCTCAGGGCAGTGATGGCCGGGGCTCTTTGTGTTAGGGGCAGGGCTCCAGCCAGAGAGGGGCAAGGCTCCATGTGTGAGGGAAAGGGCTCCATGTTTGTGGGGCAGGGCTCCAGCCAGTGATGGGCGGGGATCCATGAGGGATGGGCAGGGCTCCATGCAGTCAGGGGCAAGGCTCCATATTTGAGGGGCGGGGCTCCAATTATGAAGGGCAAGGCCCCATGAGTGAGGCGCGGGGTTCCAGGCTTTCAGGGGTGGGGATCCAGTCAGTGCGGGGCGGGGCACTAGGCAGTCATGGCTGGGGCTCCCTGTGTGAGGGGCAGGGCTTCAGGCAGTGAGGGGCGGTGGATGGAGACAGCATTGGAAATATTGCATTAGGAAAAGTAAAAATGTAAATTTGGTAAATTTAGTGACTGTAAGAAAATGGCCCGGGATTATGTCAGGTGCAGTGCGAAGGACTAAATGATGCCAAAACAAAGCTCACAGATATTTCAAAAGCAGCGGAAAAAGTCAAGGAGGAAAACACAACTTAGGGGGCAAGATATGAGGGACATGGCATGAATATTTAAAACAAGAAAAAAGAAAAACAAGAAAAAATCGTTCCCAAAGTCAAAGCCTTCAAAATGCAGGCAGGCCATACGCCAGCAAGTGCAGGCACATGCAGCAAAGCTTGCCAAATCTGATCCCCACTGAAGGCCAAAACAGAAAATAAGGGCCTACAAACAGGCTGGAGCGGAGACACCATCAAAGGAATTGTAATTGGAGGAGAAAAAAAGTCAATTTGGGAAATTTAGTGACTGTAAGAAAATGGCCCGTGATAATATCAGGTGCAGTGCGAAGGACCAAAAGATGCAAAAACTAAGCTCACAGATGTTGCAAAAGCAGGGGAAAAAGTCAAGGAGGAAGACACAACTTAGGTGGCAAGATATGAGGACATGGCATGGACACTTCAGAAATCAACCAAAAAATGAAAAAAATCTTTCCCCAAGTCAAAGCCACCAAAAGGCATGGCATGCCATCAAGGGCAGGGAAATGCACCAATGATTCTTCGATTCGTCCCCATTGAAATCACAAGATTCCTTTTCCCTTCCCGAAAGGAAATGAAATTTCCTTTCGGGAAGGGAAAAGGAATCTTGTGAATCCCAAAAGAAAGGCTTGCAAACACTCTGGAAAGGAGATAAGTTCAAATGAAATGCAATTGAAAAAAGCAGAAAATCAGTAATTTTAATGTCTTCAAAAAATAGGCTGTGAGGAAATCAGCTGCATTGCAAAGGACCAAAACATGCAAAAAATAGGCTCACAGATGTTGCAAAAGCAGGGGAAAAAGTCAAGGAGGAAGACACAACTAAGGGGGCAAGATATGAGGGACATGGCATGGACACTTCATAAAACAACGAAAAAAAAAAATTTTTCCAAAGTCAAAGCCATCAAAATGCAGGCAGGCCATACACCAGCAAGTCCAGGCACATGCAGCAAAGCTTGCCAAAATTGATCCCCACTGAAGGCCCAAACAGAAAAGAAGGACCTACAAACACACTGGAACGGAGACTCCATCAAAGGAATTGCAATTGGAGGAGAAAAAAAGGAAATTTGGGAAATCTAGTTACTCTAAGAAAATGGCCCGGGATTATATGAGGGGCAGTGCGAAGGACCAAAAGATGCAAAAATTAAGCTAAGAGATGTTGCAAAATCAGGGGAAATATTCAAGGAGGAAGACACAACTTACGGGGCAAGATATGAGGGACATGGCATGAACAGTTAAACAAAAAAAAAAAAACAAGAAAAAATCTTTCCCAAAGTCAAAGCCATCAAAATGCAGGCAGGCCATACGCCAGCAAGTGCAGACACATGCAGCAAAGCTTGCCAAAATTGATCCCCTGACGTGAAGGCCAAAACCGAAAAGAAGGACCTACAAACGCGGGGCTCCATGTGTGAGGGGCAGGGCTTCAGGCAGTGAGGGGCGGTGCTCTATGTGTGACGGAAGCGGCTCCATGTGTGTGGGGCAGGGCTCCAGCCAGTGATGGGCGGGGCTCCATGTGGGATGGGCAGGGCTCCATGAGTGAGGGAAGGGGTTCCATGCGTCAGGGGCGGGGTTCCGGGCTGTGAGGGGTGGGGATGCAGTCAGTGAGGGGTGGGGCTCTAGGCAGTGATTGCCGAGGCTCCATGTGTTAGGGTTAGGGCTGCAGCCAGAGAGGGGCAGGGCTCCATGTGTGAGGGAAAAGGCTCCATGTGTGTGGGGCAGGGCTTCAGCCAGTGATGGGCGGGGCTCCATGTGGGATGGGCAGGGCTCCATGCAGTGAGGGATAGGGCTCCATATTTGAGGGGCGGGGCTTCAAATATGAAGGGCAAGGCCCCATGAGTGAAGGCTGGGGTTCCAGGCTTTCAGGGGTGGGGATCCAGTCAGTGAGGGGCGGGGCTCAGGGCAGTGATGGCCGGGGCTCTTTGTGTTAGGGGCAGGGCTCCAGCCAGAGAGGGGCAAGGCTCCATGTGTGAGGGAAAGGGCTCCATGTTTGTGGGGCAGGGCTCCAGCCAGTGATGGGCGGGGGATCCATGAGGGATGGGCAGGGCTCCATGCAGTCAGGGGCAAGGCTCCATATTTGAGGGGCGGGGCTCCAATTATGAAGGGCAAGGCCCCATGAGTGAGGCGCGGGGTTCCAGGCTTTCAGGGGTGGGGATCCATTCAGTGCGGGGCGGGGCACTAGGCAGTCATGGCTGGGGCTCCCTGTGTGAGGGGGCAGGGCTTCAGGCAGTGAGGGGCGGTGGATGGAGACAGCATTGGAAATATTGCATTAGGAAAAGTAAAAATGTAAATTTGGGTAAATTTAGTGACTGTAGGAAAATGGCCCGGGATTATGTCAGGTGCAGTGCGAAGGACTAAATGATGCCAAAACAAAGCTCACAGATATTTCAAAAGCAGCGGAAAAAGTCAAGGAGGAAAACACAACTTAGGGGGCAAGATATGAGGGACATGGCATGAATATTTAAAACAAGAAAAAAGAAAAACAAGAAAAAATCGTTCCCAAAGTCAAAGCCTTCAAAATGCAGGCAGGCCATACGCCAGCAAGTGCAGGCACATGCAGCAAAGCTTGCCAAATCTGATCCCCACTGAAGGCCAAAACAGAAAATAAGGGGCCTACAAACAGGCTGGAGCGGAGACACCATCAAAGGAATTGTAATTGGAGGAGAAAAAAAGTCAATTTGGGAAATTTAGTGACTGTAAGAAAATGGCCCGTGATAATATCAGGTGCAGTGCGAAGGACCAAAAGATGCAAAAACTAAGCTCACAGATGTTGCAAAAGCAGGGGGAAAAAGTCAAGGAGGAAGACACAACTTAGGTGGCAAGATATGAGGACATGGCATGGACACTTCAGAAATCAACCCAAAAATGAAAAAAATCTTTCCCCAAGTCAAAGCCACCAAAAGGCATGGCATGCCATCAAGGGCAGGGAAATGCACCAATGATTCTTCGATTCGTCCCCATTGAAATCACAAGATTCCTTTTCCCTTCCCGAAAGGAAATGAAATTTCCTTTCGGGAAGGGAAAAGGAATCTTGTGAATCCCAAAAGAAAGGCTTGCAAACACTCTGGAAAGGAGATAAGTTCAAATGAAATGCAATTGAAAAAAAGCAGAAAATCAGTAATTTTAATGTCTTCAAAAAATAGGCTGTGAGGAAATCAGCTGCATTGCAAAGGACCAAAACATGCAAAAAATAGGCTCACAGATGTTGCAAAAGCAGGGGAAAAAGTCAAGGAGGAAGACACAACTAAGGGGGCAAGATATGAGGGACATGGCATGGACACTTCATAAAACAACGAAAAAAAAAAATTTTTTCCAAAGTCAAAGCCATCAAAATGCAGGCAGGCCATACACCAGCAAGTCCAGGCACATGCAGCAAAGCTTGCCAAAATTGATCCCCACTGAAGGCCCAAACAGAAAAGAAGGACCTACAAACACACTGGAACGGAGACTCCATCAAAGGAATTGCAATTGGAGGAGAAAAAAAGGAAATTTGGGAAATCTAGTTACTCTAAGAAAATGGCCCGGGATTATATGAGGGGCAGTGCGAAGGACCAAAAGATGCAAAAATTAAGCTAAGAGATGTTGCAAAATCAGGGGGAAATATTCAAGGAGGAAGACACAACTTACGGGGCAAGATATGAGGGACATGGCATGAACAGTTAAACAAAAAAAAAAAAACAAGAAAAAATCTTTCCCAAAGTCAAAGCCATCAAAATGCAGGCAGGCCATACGCCAGCAAGTGCAGACACATGCAGCAAAGCTTGCCAAAATTGATCCCCACTGAAGGCCAAAACCGAAAAGAAGGACCTACAAACGCGGGGCTCCATGTGTGAGGGGGCAGGGCTTCAGGCAGTGAGGGGCGGTGCTCTATGTGTGACGGAAGCGGCTCCATGTGTGTGGGGCAGGGCTCCAGCCAGTGATGGGCGGGGCTCCATGTGGGATGGGCAGGGCTCCATGAGTGAGGGAAGGGGTTCCATGCGTCAGGGGCGGGGTTCCGGGCTGTGAGGGGTGGGGATCCAGTCAGTGAGGGGTGGGGCTCTAGGCAGTGATTGCCGAGGCTCCATGTGTTAGGGTTAGGGCTGCAGCCAGAGAGGGGCAGGGCTCCATGTGTGAGGGAAAAGGCTCCATGTGTGTGGGGCAGGGCTTCAGCCAGTGATGGGCGGGGCTCCATGTGGGATGGGCAGGGCTCCATGCAGTGAGGGATAGGGCTCCATATTTGAGGGGCGGGGCTTCAAATATGAAGGGCAAGGCCCCATGAGTGAAGGCTGGGGTTCCAGGCTTTCAGGGGTGGGGATCCAGTCAGTGAGGGGCGGGGCTCAGGGCAGTGATGGCCGGGGCTCTTTGTGTTAGGGGCAGGGCTCCAGCCAGAGAGGGGCAAGGCTCCATGTGTGAGGGAAAGGGCTCCATGTTTGTGGGGCAGGGCTCCAGCCAGTGATGGGCGGGGATCCATGAGGGATGGGCAGGGCTCCATGCAGTCAGGGGCAAGGCTCCATATTTGAGGGGCGGGGCTCCAATTATGAAGGGCAAGGCCCCATGAGTGAGGCGCGGGGGTTCCAGGCTTTCAGGGGTGGGGATCCATTCAGTGCGGGGCGGGGCACTAGGGCAGTCATGGCTGGGGCTCCCTGTGTGAGGGGCAGGGCTTCAGGCAGTGAGGGGTGGTGGATGGAGACAGCATCGGAAATATTGCATTAGGAAAAGTAAAAATGTAAATTTGGTAAATTTAGTGACTGTAGGAAAATGGCCCGGGATTATGTCAGGTGCAGTGCGAAGGACTAAATGATGCCAAAACAAAGCTCACAGATATTTCAAAAGCAGCGGAAAAAGTCAAGGAGGAAAACACAACTTAGGGGGCAAGATATGAGGGACATGGCATGAATATTTAAAACAAGAAGAAAAACAAGAAAAAATCGTTGCCAAAGTCAAAGCCTTCAAAATGCAGGCAGGCCATACGCCAGCAAGTGCAGGCACATGCAGCAAAGCTTGCCAAATCTGATCCCCACTGAAGGCCAAAACAGAAAATAAGGGCCTACAAACAGGCTGGAGCAGAGACACCATCAAAGGAATTGTAATTGGAGGAGAAAAAAAGAAAATTTGGGAAATTTAGTGACTGTAAGAAAATGGCCCGGGATAATATCAGGTGCAGTGCGAAGGACCAAAAGATGCAAAAACTAAGCTCACAGATGTTGCAAAAGCAGGGGAAAAGAAAAAGTCAAGGAGGAAGACACAACTTAGGTGGCAAGATATGAGGGACATGGCATGGGACACTTCAGAAATCAACCAAAAAATGGAAAAAAATCTTTCCCCAAGTCAAAGCCACCAAAAGGCATGGCATGCCATTGAGGGCAGGGAAATGCACCATTGATTCTTCGATTCGTCCCCATTGAAATCACATGATTCCTTTTCACTTCCCGAAAGGAAATGAAATTTCCTTTCGGGAAGGGAAAAGGAATCTTGTGAATCCCAAAAGAAAGGCTTGCAAACACTCTGGAAATGAGATAAGTTCAAATGAAATGCAATTGAAAAAAGCAGAAAATCAGTAATTTTAATGTCTTCAAAAATAGGCTGTGAGGAAATCAGCTGCATTGCAAAGGACCAAAACATGCAAAAAATAGGCTCACAGATGTTGCAAAAGCAGGGGAAAAAGTCAAGGAGGAAGACACAACTTAGGGGGCAAGATATGAGGGACATGGCATGGACACTTCACAAAACAACGAAAAAAAAAAAAATTTTTTCCAAAGTCAAAGCCATCAAAATGCAGGCAGGCCATACACCAGCAAGTCCAGGCACATGCAGCCAAGCTTGCCAAAATTGATCCCCACTGAAGGCCCAAACAGAAAAGAAGGACCTACAAACACACTGGAATGGAGACTCCATCAAAGGAATTGCAATTGGAGGAGAAAAAAAGGAAATTGGGGAAATCTAGTTACTCTAAGAAAATGGCCCGGGATTATATGAGGTGCAGTGCGAAGGACCAAAGATGCAAAAAATTAAGCTAAGAGATGTTGCAAAATCAGGGGAAATATTCAAGGAGGAAGACCACAACTTACGGGGCAAGATATGAGGGACATGGCATGAACAGTTAAACAAAAAAAAAAACAAGAAAAAAATCTTTCCCAAAGTCAAAGCCATCAAAATGCAGGCAGGCCATACGCCAGCAAGTGCAGACACATGCAGCAAAGCTTGCCAAAATTGATCCCCCATGAAGGCCAAAACCGAAAAGAAGGACCTACAAACGCGGGGCTCCATGTGTGAGGGGCAGGGCTTCAGGCAGTGAGGGGCGGTGCTCTATGTGTGACGGAAGCGGCTCCATGTGTGTGGGGCAGGGCTCCAGCCAGTGATGGGCGGGGCTCCATGTGGGATGGGCAGGGCTCCATGAGTGAGGGAAGGGGGTTCCATGCGTGAGGGGCGGGGGTTCCGGGCTGTGAGGGGTGGGGATCCAGTCAGTGAGGGGTGGGGCTCTAGGCAGTGATTGCCGAGGCTCCATGTGTTAGGGTTAGGGCTGCAGCCAGAGAGGGGCAGGGCTCCATGTGTGAGGGAAAAGGCTCCATGTGTGTGGGGCGGGACTCCAGCCAGTGATGGGCGGGGCTCCATGTGGGATGGGCAGGGCTCCATGCAGTGAGGGATAGGGGCTCCATATTTGAGGGGCGGGGCTTCAAATATGAAGGGCAAGGCCCCATGAGTGAAGGCCGGGGTTCCAGGCTTTCAGGGGTGGGGATCCAGTCAGTGAGGGGCGGGGGCTCAGGGCAGTGATGGCCGGGGCTCTTTGTGTTAGTGGCAGGGCTCCAGCCAGAGAGGGGCAAGGCTCCATGTGTGAGGGAAAGGGCTCCATGTTTGTGGGGCAGGGCTCCAGCCAGTGATGGGCGGGGATCCATGAGGGATGGGCAGGGCTCCATGCAGTCAGGGCAAGGCTCCATATTTGAGGGGCGGGGCTCCAATTATGAAGGGCAAGGCCCCATGAGTGAGGCGCGGGGTTCCAGGCTTTCAGGGGTGGGGATCCAGTCAGTGCGGGGCGGGGGCACTAGGCAGTCATGGCTGGGGCTCCCCTGTGTGAGGGGCAGGGCTTCAGGCAGTGAGGGCGGTGGATGGAGACAGCATCGGAAATATTGCATTAGGAAAAGTAAAAATGTAAATTTGGTAAGATTAGTGACTGTAAGAAAATGGCCCGGGTTATGTCAGGTGCAGTGCGAAGGACTAAATGATGCCAAAACAAAGCTCACAGATATTTCAAAAGCAGCGGAAAAAGTCAAGGAGGAAAACACAACTTAGGGGGCAAGATATGAGGGACATGGCATGAATATTTAAAACAAGAAAAAAGAAAAACAAGAAAAAATCGTTCCAAAGTCAAAGCCTTCAAAATGCAGGCAGGCCATACGCCAGCAAGTGCAGGCACATGCAGCAAAGCTTGCCAAATCTGATCCCCACTGAAGGCCAAAACAGAAAATAAGGGCCTACAAACAGGCTGGAGCGGAGACACCATCAAAGGAATTGTAATTGGAGGAGGAAAAAAAGAAAATTTGGGAAATTTAGTGACTGTAAGAAAATGGCCCGGGATAATATCAGGTGCAGTGCGAAGGACCAAAAGATGCAAAAAACTAAGCTCACAGATGTTGCAAAAGCAGGGGAAAAAGTCAAGGAGGAAGACACAACTTAGGTGGCAAGATATGAGGGACATGGCATGGACACTTCAGAAATCAACCAAAAAATGAAAAAAATCTTTCCCCAAGTCAAAGCCACCAAAAGGCATGGCATGCCATCAAGGGCAGGGAAATGCACCAATGATTCTTCGATTCGTCCCCATTGAAATCACAAGATTTCTTTTCCCCTTCCCGAAAGGAAATGAAATTTCCTTTCGGGAAGGGAAAAGGAATCTTGTGAATCCCAAAAGAAAGGCTTGCAAACACTCTGGAAAGGAGATAAGTTCAAATGAAATGCAATTGAAAAAAGCAGGAAAATCAGTAATTTTAATGTCTTCAAAAAATAGGCTGTGAGGAAATCAGCTGCAATGCAAAGGACCAAAAACATGCAAAAAAATAGGCTCACAGATGTTGCAAAAGCAGGGGGGAAAAGTTAAGGAGGAAGACACAACTTAGGGGGCAAGATATGAGGGACATGGCATGGACACTTCACAAAACAACGAAAAAAAAATTTTTCCCAAAGGTCAAAGCCATCAAAAATGCAGGCAGGCCATACACCAGCAAGTCCAGGCACATGCAGCAAAGCTTGGCAAAATTCATCCCCACTGAAGGCCCAAACAGAAAAGAAGGACCTACAAACACACTGGAACGGAGACTCCATCAAAGGAATTGCAATTGGAGGAGAAAAAAAGGAAATTTGGGGAAATCTAGTTACTCTAAGAAAATGGCCCGGGATTATATGAGGTGCAGTGCGAAGGACCAAAAGATGCAAAAATTAAGCTAAGAGATGTTGCAAAATCAGGGGAAATAGTCAAGGAGGAAGACACAACTTACGGGGCAAGATATGAGGGACATGGCATCAACAGTTAAACAAAAAAAAAAAACAAGAAAAAATCTTTCCCAAAGTCAAAGCCATCAAAATGCAGGCAGGCCATACGCCAGCAAGTGCAGACACATGCAGCAAAGCTTGCCAAAATTGATCCCCACTGAAGGCCAAAACCGAAAAGAAGGACCTACAAACGCGGGGCTCCATGTGTGAGGCGCAGGTCTTCAGGCAGTGAGGGGCGGTGCTCTATGTGTGACGGAAGCGGCTCCATGTGTGTGGGGCAGGGCTCCAGCCAGTGATGGGCGGGGCTCCATGTGGGATGGGCAGGGCTCCATGAGTGAGGGAAGGGGTTCCATGCGTGAGGGGCGGGGTTCCTGGCTGTGAGGGGGTGGGGATCCAATCAGTGAGGGGTGGGGCTCTAGGCTGTGATTGCCGAGGCTCCATGTGTTAGGGTTAGGGCTGCAGCCAGAGAGGGGCAGGGCTCCATGTGTGAGGGAAAAGGCTCCATGTGTGTGGGGCGGGACTCCAGCCAGTGATGGGCGGGGGGCTCCATGTGGGATGGGCAGGGCTCCATGCAGTGAGGGATAGGGCTCCATATTTGAGGGGCGGGGCTTCAAATATGAAGGGCAAGGCCCCATGAGTGAAGGCTGGGGTTCCAGGCTTTTCAGGGGTGGGGATCCAGTCAGTGAGAGGCGGGGGCTCAGGGCAGTGATGGCCGGGGCTCTTTGTGTTAGTGGCAGGGCTCCAGCCAGAGAGGGGCAAGGCTCCATATGTGAGGGGAAGGGGCTCCATGTTCGTGGGGCAGGGCTCCAGCCAGTGATGGGCGGGGATCCATGAGGGATGGGCAGGGCTCCATGCAGTCAGGGGCAAGGCTCCATATTTGAGGGGCAGGGCTCCAATTATGAAGGGCAAGGCCCCATGAGTGAGGCGCGGGGTTCCAGGCTTTCAGGGGTGGGGATCCAGTCAGTGCGGGGCGGGGGCACTAGGCAGTCATGGCTGGGGCTCCCTGTGTGAGGGGCAGGGCTTCAGGCAGTGAGGGGCGGTGGATGGAGACAGCATCGGAAATATTGCATTAGGAAAAGTAAAAATGTAAATTTGGTAAGATTAGTGACTGTAAGAAAATGGCCCGGGGATTATGTCAGGTGCAGTGCGAAGGACTAAATGATGCCAAAACAAAGCTCACAGATATTTCAAAAGCAGCGGAAAAAGTCAAGGAGGAAAACACAACCTAGGGGGCAAGATATGAGGGACATGGCATGAATATTTAAAACAAGAAAAAAGAAAAACAAGAAAAAATCGTTCCCAAAGTCAAAGCCTTCAAAATGCAGGCAGGCCATACGCCAGCAAGTGCAGGCACATGCAGCAAAGCTTGCCAAATCTGATCCCCACTGAAGGCCAAAACAGAAAATAAGGGCCTACAAACAGGCTGGAGCAGAGACACCATCAAAGGAATTGTAATTGGAGGAGAAAAAAAGAAAATTGGGAAATTTAGTGACTGTAAGAAAATGGCCCGGGATAATATCAGGTGCAGTGCGAAGGACCAAAAGATGCAAAAACTAAGCTCACAGATGTTGCAAAAGCAGGGGAAAAAGTCAAGAAGGGAAGACACAACTTAGGTGGCAAGATATGAGGACATGGCATGGACACTTCAGAAATCAACCAAAAAATGAAAAAAATCTTTCCCCAAGTCAAAGCCACCAAAAGGCATGGCATGCCATCAAGGGCAGGGAAATGCACCAATGATCTTCGATTCGTCCCCATTGAAATCACAAGATTTCTTTTCCCTTCCCGAAAGGAAATGAAATTTCCTTTCGGGAAGGGAAAAGGAATTTTGTGAATCCCAAAAGAAAGGCTTGCAAACACTCTGGAAAGGAGATAAGTTCAAATGAAATGCAATTGAAAAAAGCAGAAAATCAGTAATTTTAATGTCTTCAAAAAATAGGCTGTGAGGAAATCAGCTGCAATGCAAAGGACCAAAACATGCAAAAAATAGGCTCACAGATGTTGCAAAAGCAGGGGGAAAAGTCAAGGAGGAAGACACAACTTAGGGGGCAAGATATGAGGGACATGGCATGGACACTTCACAAAACAACGAAAAAAAAAAATTTTTCCAAGTCAAAGCCATCAAAATGCAGGCAGGCCATACAGCAGCAAGTCCACGCACATGCAGCAAAGCTTGCCAAAATTCATCCCCACTGAAGGCCCAAACAGAAAAGAAGGACCTACAAACACACTGGAACGGAGACTCCATCAAAGGAATTGCTATTGGAGGAGAAAAAAAGGAAATTTGGGAAATCTAGTTACTCTAAGAAAATGGCCCGGGATTATATGAGGTGCAGTGCGAAGGACCAAAAGATGCAAAAATTAAGCTAAGAGATGTTGCAAAACCAGGGGAAATAGTCAAGGAGGAAGACACAACTTACGGGGCAAGATATGAGGGACATGGCATCAACAGTTAAACAAAAAAAAAAAAACAAGAAAAAATCTTTCCCAAAGTCAAAGCCATCAAAATGCAGGCAGGCCATACGCCAGCAATTGCAGACACATGCAGCAAAGCTTGCCAAAATTGATCCCCACTGAAGGCCAAAACCGAAAAGAAGGACCTACAAACGCGGGGCTCCATGTGTGAGGGGCAGGGCTTCAGGCAGTGAGGGGCGGTGCTCTATGTGTGACGGAAGCGGCTCCATGTGTGTGGGGCAGGGCTCCAGCCAGTGATGGGCGGGGCTCCATGTGGGATGGGCAGGGCTCCATGAGTGAGGGAAGGGGTTCCATGCGTGAGGGGCGGGGTTCCGGGCTGTGAGGGGTGGGGATCCAGTCAGTGAGGGGTGGGGCTCTAGGCTGTGATTGCCGAGGCTCCATGTGTTAGGGTTAGGGCTGCAGCCAGAGAGGGGCAGGGCTCCATGTGTGAGGGAAAAGGCTCCATGTGTGTGGGGCGGGACTCCAGCCAGTGATGGGCGGGGCTCCATGTGGGATGGGCAGGGCTCCATGCAGTGAGGGATAGGGCTCCATATTTGAGGGGCGGGGCTTCAAATATGAAGGGCAAGGCCCCATGAGTGAAGGCTGGGGTTCCAGGCTTTCAGGGGTGGGGATCCAGTCAGTGAGAGGCGGGGCTCAGGGCAGTGATGGCCGGGGCTCTTTGTGTTAGTGGCAGGGCTCCAGCCAGAGAGGGGCAACGCTCCATATGTGAGGGGAAGGGCTCCATGTTCGTGGGGCAGGGCTCCAGCCAGTGATGGGCGGGGATCCATGAGGGATGGGCAGGGCTCCATGCAGTCAGGGGCAAGGCTCCATATTTGAGGGGCAGGGCTCCAATTATGAAGGGCAAGGCCCCATGAGTGAGGCGCGGGGTTCCAGGTTTTCAGGGGTGGGGATCCAGTCAGTGCGGGGCGGGGGCACTAGGCAGTCATGGCTGGGGCTCCCTGTGTGAGGGGCAGGGCTTCAGGCAGTGAGGGGCGGTGGATGGAGACAGCATCGGAAATATTGCATTAGGAAAAGTAAAAATGTAAATTTGGTAAATTTAGTGACTGTAAGAAAATGGCCCGGGATTATGTCAGGTGCAGTGCGAAGGACTAAATGATGCCAAAACAAAGCTCACAGATATTTCAAAAGCAGCGGAAAAAGTCAAGGAGGAAAACACAACTTAGGGGGCAAGATATGAGGGACATGCCATGAATATTTAAAACAAGAAAAAAGAAAAACAAGAAAAAATCGTTCCCAAAGTCAAAGCCTTCAAAATGCAGGCAGGCCATACGCCAGCAAGTGCAGGCACATGCAGCAAAGCTTGCCAAAATTGATCCCCACTGAAGGCCAAAACAGAAAATAAGGGCCTACAAACAGGCTGGAGCGGAGACACCATCAAAGGAATTGTAATTGGAGGAGAAAAAAAGAAAATTTGGGAAATTTAGTGACTGTAAGGAAATGGCCTGGGATAATATCAGGTGCAGTGCGAAGGACCAAAAGATGCCAAAACTAAGCTCACAGATGTTGCAAAAGCAGGGGAAAAAGTAAAGGAGGAAGACACAACTTAGGGGGCAAGATATGAGGACATGGCATGGACACTTCAGAAATCAACCAAAAAATGAAAAAAATCTTTCCCCAAGTCAAAGCCACCAAAAGGCATGGCATGCCATCAAGGGCAGGGAAATGCACAAATGATTCTTCGATTCGTCCCCATTGAAATCACAAGATTTCTTTTCCCTTCCCGAAAGGAAATTTCATTTCCTTTCGGGAAGGGAAAAAGAATCTTGTGAATCCCAAAAGAAAGGCTTGCAAACACTCTGGAAATGAGATAAGTTCAAATGAAATGCAATTGAAAAAAGCAGAAAATCAGTAATTTTAATGTCTTCAAAAAATAGGCTGTGAGGAAATCAGCTGCATTGCAAAGGACCAAAAGGTGCAAAAACTAAGCTCACAGATGTTGCAAAAGCAGGGGAAAAAGTCAAGGAGGAAGACACAACTTAGGGAGCAAGATATGAGGGACATGGCATGAATACTTAAAATAATAAAAAAAAAAAAAAAGAAAAAATCTTTCCCAAAGTCAAAGCCATCAAAATGCAGGCAGGCCATACGCCAGCAAGGGCAGGCACATGCAGCAAAGCTTGCCAAAATTGATCCCCACTGAAGGCCAAAACAGAAAAGAAGGACCTACAAACACGCTGGAATGGAGTCAACATCAAAGGAATTGCAATTGGAGGAGAAAAAAAGAAAATTGGGGAAATTTAGTGACTCTAAGAAAATGGCCTGGGTTTATATGAGGTGCAGTACAAAGGACCAAAAGATGCAAAAACTAAGCTCACAGATGTTGCAAAAGCAGGGGAAAAATTCAAGGAGGAAGACACAACTTAGGATGCAAGATATGAGGGACATGGCATGAATACTTAAAATAATAAAAAAAAAAAAAAGAAAAAATCTTTCCCAAAGTAAAAGCCATCAAAATGCAGGCAGCCCATACTCCACCAAGGGCAGGCAAATGCAGCAAAGCTTGCCAAAATTGATCCCCACTGAAGGCCAAAACAGAAAAGAAGGACTTACAAACACGCTGGAAAGGAGGCAATATCAAAGGAATTGCAATTGGAGGAGAAAAAAAGAAAATTTTGGAAATTTAGTGACTCTAAGTAAATGGCCTGGGTTTATATCAGGCGCAGTGCAAAGGACCAAAAGATGCCAAAACTAAGCTCACAGATGTTGCAAAAGCAGGGGAATAAGTCAAGGAGGAAGACAGATCTTAAGGGGAAAGATATGAGGGACATGGCATGAATACTTACAATAATAAAAAAAAAAAAGAAAAAATCTTTCCCAAAGTCAAAGCCATCAAAATGCAGGCAGGCCATACGCCACCAAGGGGAGGCACATGCAGCAAAGCTTGCCAAAATTGATCCCCACTGAAGGCCAAAACAGAAAAGAAGGACTTGCAAACACGCTGGAATGGAGACAACATCAAAGGAATTGCAATTGGAGGAGAAAAAAAGAACATTTGGGAAATTTAGTGACTGTAAGAAAATGGCCCGGGATTTTATCAGGTGCAGTGCAAAGGACCAATAGGTGCCAAAGCTAAGCTCACAGATGTTGCAAAAGCAGGGGAAAAAGTCAAGGAGGAAGACACAACTTAGGGGGCAAGATATGAAGGACATGGCATGAATACTTTAAACAACCAAAAAAATAAATTAGAAAAAATCTTTCCCAAAGTCAAAGCCATCAAAATGCAGGCAGGCCATACGTCACCAAGGGCAGGCACATGCAGCAAAGCTTGCCAAAATTGATCCCCACTGAAGGCCAAAACAGAAAAGAAGGACCTACAAACACGCTGGAAAGGAGTCAACATCAAAGGAATTGCAATTGGAGGAGAAAAAAAGAAAATTTTGGAAATATAGTGACTCTAAGAATATGGCCTGGGTTTATATCAGGCGCAGTGCAAAGGAACAAAAGGTGCCAAAACTAAGCTCACAGATGTTGCAAAAGCAGGGGAAAAAGTCAAGGAGGAAGACACAACTTAGGGAGCAAGATATGAGGGACATGGCATGAATACTTAAACTAATAAAAAAAAAAAAAAGAAAAAATCTTTCCCAAAGTCAAAGCCATCAAAATGCAGGCAGGCCATACGCCACCAAGGGCAGGCACATGCAGCAAAGCTTGCCAAAATTGATCCCCACAGAAGGCAAAACCGAAAAGAAGGACTTATCAACACGCTGGAAAGGAGTCAACATCAAAGGAATTGCAATTGGAGGAGAAAAAAAGAAAATTTGGGAAATTTAGTGACTCTAAGAAAATGGCCTGGGTTTATAACAGGGGAAGTGCAAAGGACCAAAGATGCCAAAACTAAGCTCACAGATGTTGCAAAAGCAGGGGAAAAAGTCAAGGAGGAAGACAGAACTTAGGGGGCAAGATATGAGGGACATGGCATGAACACTTCAGAAAACAACCAAAAAAAGAAAAAAATCTTTCCCAAAGTCAAAGCCATCAAAAGGCATGGCCTGCCATCAAGTGCAGGGACATGCACCAAAGATTCCTCTATTGGTCCCCATTGAAATCGCAAGATTCCTTTTCCCTTCCCGAAAGGAAATGAAATTTCCTTTCGGGAAGGGAAAAGGAATCTTGCGAATCCCAATAGAAAGGCTTACAAACACTCTGGAAAGGAGATAGGTTCAAATGAAATGCAATTGAAAAAAGCAGAAAATTGGGAATTTTAGTCTCTATCAAAAAATAGGCTGTGAGGAAATCAGCTGCATTGCAAAGGACTAAAAGGTGCCAAATCTGAGCTCACAGATGTTGCAAAAGCAGGGGAAAAAGTCAAGGAGGAAGACACAACTTAGGGGGCAAGATATGCGGGACATGGCATGAATACTTAAAATAATAAAAAAAAAAAAAAAAGAAAAAATCTTTCCCAAAGTCAAAGCCATCAAAATGCAGGCAGGCCATACGCCACCAAGGGCAGGCACATGCAGCAAAGCTTGCCAAAATTGATCCCCACTGAAGGCCAAAACAGAAAAGAAGGACCTACAAACACGCTGGAATGGAGACAACATCAAAGGAATTGCAATTGGATCAGAAAAAAGAAAATTTGGGTAAGTTAGTGATTCTAAGAAAATGGCCTGGGTTTATATCAGGTGCAGTGCAAATGACCAAAAGGTGCCAAAACTAAGCTCACAGATGTTGCAAAAGCAGGGGAAAAAGTCAAGGAGGAAGACACAACTTAGGGGGCAAGATATGAGGGACATGGCATGAATACTTAAAATAATAAAAAAAAAAAAAAAAAAAGAAAAAATCTTTCCCAAAGTCAAAGCCATCAAAATGCAGGAAGGCCATACGCCAGGAAGGGCAGGCACATGCAGCAAAGCTTGCCAAAATTGATCCCCACTGAGGGTAAAGCAGAAAAGAAGGACTTACAAACACGCTGGAATGGAGACACCATCAAAGGAATTGCAATTGGAGGAGAAAAAATGAAAATTTGGGTAAGTTAGTGATTCTAAGAAAATGGTCTGGGTTTATATCAGGTGCAGTGCAAAGGACCAAAAGATGCCAAAACTAAGCTCACAGATGTTGCAAAAGCAGGGGAATAAGTCAAGGAGGAAGACACAACTTAGGGGGCAAGATATGAGGGACATGGCATGAATACTTAAAATAATAAAAAAAAAAAAAAGAAAAAATCTTTCTCAAAGTCAAAGCCATCAAAATGCAGGCAGGCCATACGCCACCAAGGGCAGGCACATGCAGCAAAGCTTGCCAAAATTGATCCCCACTGAAGGCCAAAACAGAAAAGAAGGACTTGAAAACACGCTGGAATGGAGACAACATCAAAGGAATTGCAATTGGAGGAGAAAAAAAGAAAATTTGGGTAAGTTAGTGATTCTAACAAAAAGGCCTGGGTTTATATGAGGTGCAGGGGAAAGGACCAAAAGGTGCCAAAACTAAGCTCACAGATGTTGCAAAAACAGGGGAAAAAGTCAAGGAGGAAGACACAACTTAGGGGGCAAGATATGAGGGACATGGCATGAATACTTAAAATAACAAAAAAAAAAAAAAAGAAAAAATCTTTCCCAAAGTCAAAGCCATCAAAATGCAGGCAGGCCATACGCCAGCAAGTGCAGGCACATGCAGCAAAGCTTGCTAACATTGATCCCCACTGAAGGCCAAAACAGAAAAGAAGGACTTACAAACATGCTGGAATGGAGACACGATCAAAGGAATTGCAATTGGAGGAGAAAAAAAGAAAATTTGGGTAAGTTAGTGATTCTAAGAAAATGGCCTGGGTTTATATCAGGTGCATTGCAAAGGACAAAAAGATGCCAAAACTAAGCTCACAGATGTTGCAAAAGCAGGGGAAAAAGTCAAGGAGGAAGACAGAACTTAGGGGGAAAGATATGAGGGACATGGCATGAATACTTAAAACAAAAAAGAAAAAAAAAAGAAAAAATTCTTTCCCAAAGTCAAAGCCATCAAAAAGCAGGCAGGCCATACGCAAGCCAGTTCAGGAACATGCAGCAAAGCTTGCCAAAATTGATCCGCACTGAAGGCCAAACCAGAAAAGAAGGACTTACAAACACGCTGGAATGGAGAAAACAGGACAGGAATTCAATTTCTCTGAGAAAAAAAGAAAATTTGGGTAAGTTAGTGATTCTAAGAAAATGGCCTGGGTTTATATCAGGTGCAGTGCAAAGGACCAAAAGATTTAAAAACTAAGCTCACAGATGTTACAAAAGCAGGGGAAAAAGTCAAGGAGGAAGACACAACTTAGGGGGTAAGATATGAGGGACATGGCCTGAATACTTAAAATAATAAAAAAAAAAAAAAAGGAAAAATCTTTCCCAAAGTCAAAGCCATCAAAATGCAGGCAGGCCATACGCCACCAAGGGCCGGCACATGCAGCAAAGCTTGCCAAAATTGATCCCCACTGAAGGCCAAAACAGAAAAGAAGGACCTACAAACACGCTGGAATGGAGACAGCATCAAAGGAATTGCAATTGGTGGAGACAAAAGAAAATTTTGGAAATTTAGTGACTCTAGGAAATTGGCCTGGGTTTATATCAGGTGCAGTGCAAAGGACCAAAAGATGCAAAAACTAAGCTCACAGATGTTGCAAAAGCAGGGGAAAAAGTCAAGGAGGAAGACACAACTTAGGGGGCAAGATATGAGGGACATGGCATGAATACTTACAATAATAAAAAAAAAAAAAAGAAAAAAATCTTTCCCAAAGTCAAAGCCATCAAAATGGAGGAAGGCCATACGCCACCAAGGGCAGGCACATGCAGCAAAGCTTGCCAAAATTGATCCCCACTGAAGGCCAAAACAGAAAAGAAGGACCTATCAACACGCTGGAAAAGTGTCAACATCAAAGGAATTGCAATTGGAGGAGAAAAAAAGAAAATTTTGGAAATTTAGTGACTCTAAGAAAATGGCCTGGGTTTATATCAGGTGCAGTGCAAAGGACCAAAAGATGCCAAAACTAAGCTCACAGATGTTGCAAAAGCAGGGGAAAAAGTCAAGGAGGAAGACACAACTTAGGGGGCAAGATGTGAGGGATATGGCATGAATACGTAAAACAAAAAAAAAAAAAAAAAGAAAAAATCTTTCCCAATGTCAAAGCCATCAAAATGCAGGCAGGCCATATGCCAGCAAGTGCAGGCACATGCAGCAAAGCTTGCCAAAATTGATCCCCACTGAAGGCCAAAACAGAAAAGAAGGACTTACAAACACGCTGGAATGGAGACAACATCAAAGGAATTGCAATTGGAGGAGAAAAAATGAAAATTTGGGTAAGTTAGTGATTCTAAGAAAATGGCCTGGGTTTATATCAGGTGCAGTGCAAAGGACCAAAAGGTGCCAAAACTAAGCTCACAGGTGTTGCAAAAGCAGGGGAAAAAGTCAAGGAGGAAGACACAACTTAGGGGGCAAGATATGAGGGACATGGCATGAACACTTCAGAAAAAAACCAAAAAAAGAAAAAAATCTTTCTCAAAGTCAAAGCCATCAAAAGGCATGGCCTGCCATCAAGTGCTGGGACATGCACCAAAGATTCCTCTATTGGTCCCCATTGAAATCGCAAGATTCCTTTTCCCTTCCCGAAAGGAAATGAAATTTCCTTTCAGGAAGGGAAAAGGAAACTTGCGAATCCCAAAAGAAAGGCTTACAAACACTCTGGAAAGGAGATAGGTTCAAATGAAATGGAATTGCAAAAAGCAGAAAATTGGGAATTTTAGTCTCTTCAAAAAATAGGCTGTGAGGAAATCAGCTGCATTGCAAAGGACCAAAAGATGCCAAAACTAAGCCCACAGATGTTGCAAAATCAGGGGAAAAAGTCAAGGAGGAAGACACAACTTAGGGAGCAAGATATGAGGGACATGGCATGAATACTTAAAACAAAATTGAAAAAAAAAAACAAAAAATCTATCCCAAAGTCAAAGCCATCAAAATGCAGGCAGGCCATACGCCACCAAGGGCAGGCACATGCAGCAAAGCTTGCCAAAATTGATCCCCACTGAAGGCCAAAACAGAAAAGAAGGACTTACAAACACGCTGGAATGGAGACACCATCAAAGGAATTGCAGTTTAAGGAGAAAAAAAGAAAATTTGTGTAAGTTAGTGATTCTAAGAAAATGGCCTGGGTTTATATCAGGTGCAGTACAAAGGACCAAAAGATGCCAAAACTAAGCTCACAGATGTTTCAAAAGCAGGGGAATAAGTCAAGTAGGAAGACAGAACTTAAGGGGAAAGATATGAGGGACATGGCATGAATACTTACAATAATAAAAAAAAAAAAAAAGAAAAATCTTTCCCAAAGTCAAAGCCATCAAAATGCAGGCAGGCCATACGCCAGCAAGTGCAGGCACATGCAGCAAAGTTTGCCAAAATTGATCCCCACTGAAGGCCAAAACAGAAAAGAAGGACTTACAAACACGCTGGAATGGAGACAACATCAAAGGAATTGCAATTGGAGGAGAAAAAAAGAAAATTTGGGAAATGTAGTGACTGTAAGAAAATGGCCTGGGTTTATATCAGGTGCAGTGCAAAGGACCAAAAGGTGCCAAAACTAAGCTCACAGGTGTTGCAAAAGCAGGGGAAAAAGTCAAGGAGGAAGACACAACTTAGGGGGCAAGATATGAGGGACATGGCATGAACACTTCAGAAAAAAACCATAAAAAGAAAAAAATCTTTCCTAAAGTCAAAGCCATCAAAAGGCATGGCCTGCCATCAAGTGCAGGGACATGCACCAAAGATTCCTCTATTGGTCCCCATTGAAATCGCAAGATTCCTTTTCCCTTCTCGAAAGGAAATGAAATTTCCTTTCGAGAAGGGAAAAGGAATCTTGCGGATCCCAAAAGAAAGGCTTACAAACACTCTGGAAAGGAGATAGGTTCAAATGAAATGCAATTGAAAAAAGCAGAAAATCTGGAATTTTAGTCTCTTCAAATAATAGGCTGTGAGGAAATCAGCTGCAATGCAAAGGACCAAAAGATGCCAAAACTAAGCTCACAGATGTTGCAAAAGCAGGGGAAAAAGTCAAGGAGGAAGGCACAACTTAGGGGGCAAGATATGAGGGACATGGCATGAATACTTAAAATAATAAAAAAAAAAAAAAAAAAAATCTTTCCCAAAGTCAAAGCCATCAAAATGCAGGCAGGCCATACGCCACCAAGGGCAGGCACATGCAGCAAAGCTTGCCAAAATTGATCCCCACTGAAGGCCAAAACAGAAAAGAAGGACCAACAAACACGCTGGAATTGAGACAGCATCAAAGGAATTGCAATTGGAGGAGAAAAAAAGAAAATTTGTGAAATTTAGTGAGTCGAAGAAAATGGCCTGGGTTTATATCAGGTGCAGTACAAAGGACCAAAAGATGCCAAAACTAAGCTCACAGATGTTGCAAAAGCAGGGGAAAAAGTCAAGGAGGAAGACAGAACTTAGGGGGAAAGATATGAGGGACATGGCATGAATACTTAAAACAAAAAAGAAAAAAAAAAGAAAAAATCCTTCCCAAAGTCAAAGCCATCAAAAAGTAGGCAGGCCATACGCCAGCAAGTGCAGGAACATGCAGCAAAGCTTGCCAAAATTGATCCCCACTGAAGGCCAAAACAGAAAAAAGGACTTACAAACACGCTGGAAAGGTGTCAACATCAAAGGAATTGCAATTGGAGGAGAAAAAAAGAAAATTTGGGAAATTTAGTGACTCTTAGAAAATGGCCTGGGTTTATATCATGTGCAGTGCAAAAGACAAAAGATGCAAAAACTAAGCTCACAGATGTTGAAAAAGCAGGGTAAAAAGTCAAGGAGGAAGACACAACTTAGGGGGCAGGATATGAGGGACATGGCATGAATACTTAAAATAATAAAAAAAAAAAAAAAAGAAAAATTCTTTCCCAAAGTCAAAGCCATCAAAATGCAGGCAGGCCATACGCCACCAAGGGCAGGAAGATGCAGAAAAGCTTGCCAAAATTGATCCCCACTGAAGGCCAAAACCGAAAAGAAGGACTTACAAACACGCTGGAATGGAGAAAACAGGAAAGGAATTCAATTTCTCTGAGAAAAAAGAAAATTTGGGTAAGTTAGTGATTCTAAGAAAATGGCCTGGGTTTATATCAGGTGCAGTGCAAAGGACCAAAAGATGCAAAAACTAAGCTCACAGATGTTGCAAAAGCAGGGGAAAAAGTCAAAGAGGAAGACACAACTTAGGGGGTAAGATATGAGGGACATGGCATGAATACTTAAAATAATAAAAAAAAAAAAAAGAAAAAATCTTTCCAAAAGTCAAAGCCATCAAAATGCAGGCAGGCCATACGCCACCAAGGGCAGGCACATGCAGCAAAGCTTGCAAAAATTGATCCCCACTGAAGGCCAAAACATAAAAGAAGGACCTACAAACACGCTGGAAAGGAGTCAACATCAAAGGAATTGCAATTGGGGGAGAAAAAAAGAAAATTTGGGAATTTAGTGACTCTAAGAAAATGGCCTGGGTTTATATCAGGTGCAGTGCAAAGGACCAAAAGATGCCAAAACTAAGCTCACAGATCTTGCAAAAGCAGGGGAAAAAGTCAAGGAGGAAGAAACAACTTGGGGGGCAAGATATGAGGGACATGGCATGAGCACTTCAGAAAATACCAAAAAAAGAAAAAAATCTTTCCCAAAGTCAGAGCCATCAAAAGGCATGGCCGGCCATCAAGTGCTGGGACATGCACCAAAGATTCCTCTATTGGTCCCCATTGAAATCGCAAGATTCCTTTTCCCTTCCCGAAAGGAAATTTCATTTCCTTTTGGGAAGGGAAAAGGAATCTTGCGGATTCCAAAAGAAAGGCTTACAAACACTCTGGAAAGGAGATAGGTTCAAATGGAATGCAATTGAAAAAAGCAGAAAATCAGGAATTTTAGTCTCTATCAAAAAATAGGCTGTGAGGAAATCAGCTGCATTGCAAAGGACTAAAAGGTGCCAAAACTAAGCTCACAGATGTTGCAAAAGCAGGGGAAAAAGTCAAGGAGGAAGACCCAACTTAGGGGGCAAGATATGCGGGACATGGCATGAATACTTAAAATAATAAAAAAAAAAAAAAAGAAAAAATCTTTCCCAAAGTCAAAGCCATCAAAATGCAGGCAGGCCATACGCCACCAAGGGCAGGCACATGCAGCAAAGCTTGCCAAAATTGATCCCCACTGAAGGCCAAAACAGAAAAGAAGGACTTACAAATACGCTGGAATGGAGACAACATCAAAGGAATTGCAATTCGATCAGAAAAAATAAAATTTGGGTAAGTTAGTGATTCTAAGAAAATGGCCTGGGTTTATATCAGGTGCAGTGCAAAGGACCAAAAGGTGCCAAAACTAAGCTCACAGATGTTGCAAAAGCAGGGGAAAAAGTCAAGGAGGAAGACACAACTTAGGGGGCAGGATATGAGGGACATGGCATGAATACTTAAAATAATAAAAAAAAAAAAAAATGAAAAAAAATCTTTCCCAATGTCAAAGCCATCAAAATGCAGGAAGGCCATACGCCAGCAAGGGCAGGCACATGCAGCAAAGCTTGCCAAAATTGATCCCCACTGAGGGTAAAGCAGAAAAGAAGGACTTACAAACACGCTGGAATGGAGACACCATCAAAGGAATTGCAATTGGAGGAGAAAAAATGAAAATTTGGGTAAGTTAGTGATTCTAAGAAAATGGTCTGGGTTTATATCAGGTGCAGTGCAAAGGACCAAAAGATGCCAAAACTAAGCTCACAGATGTTGCAAAAGCAGGGGAAAAAGTCAAGGAGGAAGACACAACGTAGGGGGCAAGATATGAGGGACATGGCATGAATACTTAAAACAATAAAAAAAAAAAAAAGAAAAAAATTTTCCCAAAGTCAATGCAATCAAAATGCAGGCAGGCCATACGCCACCAAGGGCAGGCACATGCAGCAAAGCTTGCCAAAACTGATCCCCACTGAAGGCCAAAACAGAAAAGAAGGACTTGAAAACACGCTGGAATGGAGACAACATCAAAGGAATTGCAATTGGAGGAGAAAAAAAGAAAATTTGGGTAAGTTAGTGATTCTAACCAAAAGGCCTGGGTTTATATGAGGTGCAGTGCAAAGGACCAAAAGGTGCCAAAACTAAGCTCACAGATGTTGCAAAAGCAGGGGAAAAAGTCAAGGAGGAAGACACAACTTAGGGGGCAAGATGTGAGGGACATGGCCTGAACACTTCAGAAAACAACCAAAAAAAAAAAAAAATCTTTCCCAAAGTCAAAGCCATCAAAAGGCATGGCCATACGCCATCAAGTGCAGGGACGTGCACCAAAGATTCCTCTATTGGTCCCCATTGAAATCGCAAGATTCCTTTTCCCTTCCCGAAAGGAAATGAAATTTCCTTTCGGGAAGGGAAAAGGAATCTTGCGAATCCCAAAAGAAAGGCTTACAAACACTCTGGAAAGGAGATAGGTTCAAATGAAATGCAATTGAAAAAAGCAGAAAATCTGGAATTTTAGTCTCTTCAAATAATAGGCTGTGAGGAAATCAGCTGCATTGCAAAGGACCAAAAGATGCCAAAACTACGTTCACAGATGTTGCAAAAGCAGGGGAAAAAGTCAAGGAGGAAGACACAACTTAGGGAGCAAGATATGAGGGACATGGCATGAATACTTAAAATAATAAAAAAAAAAAAAAAAGAAAAAATCTTTCCCAAAGTCAAAGCCATCAAAATGCAGGCAGGCCATACGCCAGCAAGTGCAGGCACATGCAGCAAAGCTTGCCAAAATTGATCCCCACTGAAGGCCAAAACAGAAAAGAAGGACCTACAAACACGCTGGAAAGGAGTCAACATCAAAGGAATTGCAATTGGAGGAGAAAAAAAGAAAATTTTGGAAATTTAGTGACTCTTAGAAAGTGGCCTTGGTTTATATCAGGTGCAGTGCAAAGGACCAAAAGATGCCAAAACTAAGCTCACAGATGTTGCAAAAGCAGGGGAAAAAGTCAAGGAGGAAGACACAACTTAGGGGGCAAGATATGAGGGACATGGCATGAACACTTCAGTAAACAACCAAAAAAAGAAAAAAATCTTTCCCAAAGTCAAAGCCATCAAAATGCAGGCAGGCCATACGCCACCAAGGGCAGGCACATGCAGCAAAGGTTGCCAAAATTGATCCCCACTGAAGGCCAAAACAGAAAAGAAAGACCTACAAACACGCTGGAATTGAGACAGCATCAAAGGAATTGCAATTGGAAGAGAAAAAAAGAAAATTTTGGAAATTTAGTGACTCTTAGAAAATGGCCTGGGTTTATATCAGGTGCAGTGCAAAGGACCAAAAGATGCAAAAACTAAGCTCACAGATGTTGCAAAAGCAGGGGAAAAAGTCAAGGAGGAAGACACAACTTAGGGGGCAAGATATGAGGGACATGGCATGAATACTTAAAATAATTAAAAAAAAAAAAAAAAAAAAATCTTTCCCAAAGTCAAAGCCATCAAAATGGAGGAAGGCCATACGCCACCAAGGGCAGGCACATGCAGCAAAGCTTGCCAAAATTGATCCCCACTGAAGGCCAAAACAGAAAAGAAGGACCAACAAACACGCTGGAATGGAGACAGCATCAAAGGAATTGCAATTGGAGGAGAAAAAAAGAAAATTTGGGAAATTTAGTGAGTCGAAGAAAATGGCCTGGGTTTATATCAGGTGCAGTGCAAAGGACCAAAAGATGCAAAAACTAAGCTCACAGATGTTGCAAAATCAGGGGAAAAAGTCAAGGAGGAAGACACAACTTAGGGGGCAAGATATGAGGGACATGGCATGAATACTTACAATAACAAAAAAAAAAAAAGAAAAAATCTTTCCCAAAGTCAAAGCCATCAAAATGCAGGCAGGCCATACGCCAGCAAGTGCAGGCACATGCAGCAAAGCTTGCCAACATTGATCCCCACTGAAGGCCAAAACAGAAAAGAAGGACTTACAAACATGCTGGAATGGAGACACGATCAAAGCAATTGCAATTGGATGAGAAGAAAAGAAAATTTGGGTAAGTTAGTGATTCTAAGAAAATGGCCTGGGTTTATATCAGGTGCAGTACAAAGGACCAAAAGATGCCAAAACTAAGCTCACAGATGTTGCAAAAGCAGGGGAAAAAGTCAAGGAGGAAGACAGAACTTAGGGGGAAAGATATGAGGGACATGGCATGAATACTTAAAACAAAAAAGAAAAAAAAAGAAAAAATCTTTCCCAAAGTCAAAGCCATCAAAAAGCATGCAGGCCATACGCCAGCAAGTGCAGGAACATGCGGCAAAGCTTGCCAAAATTGATCCCCACTGAAGGCCAAAACAAAAGAAGGACTTACAAACACGCTGGAAAGGTGTCAACATCAAAGGAATTGCAATTCGAGGAGAAAAAAAGAAAATTTTGGAAATTTAGTGACTCTTAGAAAATGGCCTGGGTTTATATCAGGTGCAGTGCAAAAGACAAAAGATGCAAAAACTAAGCTCAAAGATGTTGCAAAAGCAGGGGAAAAAGTCAAGGAGGAAGACACAACTTAGGGGGCAAGATATGAGGGACATGGCATGAATACTTAAAATAATAAAAAAAAAAAAAAAGAAAAAATCTTTCCCAAAGTCAAAGCCATCAAAATGCAGGCGGGTCATACGCCACCAAAGGCAGGAACATGCAGCAAAGCTTGCCAAAATTGATCCCCACTGAAGGCCAAAACAGAAAAGAAGGACTTAGAAACACGCTGGAATGGAGACAACATCAAAGGAATTGCAATTGGAGGAGAAAAAATGAAAATTTGGGTAAGTTAGTGATTCTAAGAAAATGGCCTGGGTTTATATCAGGTGCAGTGCAAAGGACCAAAAGGTGCCAAAACTAAGCTCACAGGTGTTGCAAAAGCAGGGGAAAAAGTCAAGGAGGAAGACACAACTTAGGGGGCAAGATATGAGGGACATGGCATGAACACTTCAGAAAAAAACCAAAAAAAGAAAAAAATCTTTCTCAAAGTCAAAGCCATCAAAAGGCATGGCCTGCCATCAAGTGCTGGGACATGCACCAAAGATTCCTCTATTGGTCCCCATTGAAATCGCAAGATTCCTTTTCCCTTCCCGAAAGGAAATGAAATTTCCTTTCGGGAAGGGAAAAGGAAACTTGCGAATCCCAAAAGAAAGGCTTACAAACACTCTGGAAAGGAGATAGGTTCAAATGAAATGGAATTGCAAAAAGCAGAAAATTGGGAATTTTAGTCTCTTCAAAAAATAGGCTGTGAGGAAATCAGCTGCATTGCAAAGGACCAAAAGGTGCCAAAACTAAGCCCACAGATGTTGCAAAATCAGGGGAAAAAGTCAAGGAGGAAGACACAACTTAGGGAGCAAGATATGAGGGACATGGCATGAATACTTAAAACAAAATTGAAAAAAAAAAACAAAAAATCTATCCCAAAGTCAAAGCCATCAAAATGCAGGCAGGCCATACGCCACCAAGGGCAGGCACATGCAGCAAAGCTTGCCAAAATTGATCCCCACTGAAGGCCAAAACAGAAAAGAAGGACTTACATACACGCTGGAATGGAGACACCATCAAAGGAATTGCAGTTTAAGGAGAAAAAAAGAAAATTTGTGTAAGTTAGTGATTCTAAGAAAATGGCCTGGGTTTATATCAGGTGCAGTACAAAGGACCAAAAGATGCCAAAACTAAGCTCACAGATGTTTCAAAAGCAGGGGAATAAGTCAAGGAGGAAGACAGAACTTAAGGGGAAAGATATGAGGGACATGGCATGAATACTTACAATAATAAAAAAAAAAAAGAAAAAATCTTTCCCAAAGTCAAAGCCATCAAAATGCAGGCAGGCCATACGCCAGCAAGTGCAGGCACATGCAGCAAAGTTTGCCAAAATTGATCCCCACTGAAGGCCAAAACAGAAAAGAAGGACTTACAAACACGCTGGAATGGAGACAACATCAAAGGAATTGCAATTGGAGGAGAAAAAAAGAAAATTTGGGAAATGTAGTGACTCTAAGAAAATGGCCTGGGTTTATATCAGGTGCAGTGCAAAGGACCAAAAGGTGCCAAAACTAAGCTCACAGGTGTTGCAAAAGCAGGGGAAAAAGTCAAGGAGGAAGACACAACTTAGGGGGCAAGATATGAGGGACATGGCATGAACACTTCAGAAAAAAACCAAAAAAAGAAAAAAATCTTTCCTAAAGTCAAGGCCATCAAAAGGCATGGCCTGCCATCAAGTGCAGGGACATGCACCTAAGATTCCTCTATTGGTCCCCATTGAAATCGCAAGATTCCTTTTCCCTTCTCGAAAGGAAATGAAATTTCCTTTCGAGAAGGGAAAAGGAATATTCCGGATCCCAAAAGAAAGGCTTACAAACACTCTGGAAAGGAGATAGGTTCAAATGAAATGCAATTGAAAAAAGCAGAAAATCTGGAATTTTAGTCTCTTCAAATAATAGGCTGTGAGGAAATCAGCTGCAATGCAAAGGACCAAAAGATGCCAAAACTAAGCTCACAGATGTTGCAAAAGCAGGGGAAAAAGTCAAGGAGGAAGACACAACTTAGGGGGCAAGATATGAGGGACATGGCATGAATACTTAAAATAATTAAAAAAAAAAAAAAAAAATCTTTCCCAAAGTCAAAGCCATCAAAATGCAGGCAGGCCATACGCCACCAAGGGCAGGCACATGCAGCAAAGCTTGCCAAAATTGATCCCCACTGAAGGCCAAAACAGAAAAGAAGGACCAACAAACACGCTGGAATTGAGACAGCATCAAAGGAATTGCAATTGGAGGAGAAAAAAAGAAAATTTGTGAAATTTAGTGAGTCGAAGAAAATGGCCTGGGTTTATATCAGGTGCAGTACAAAGGACCAAAAGATGCCAAAACTAAGCTCACAGATGTTGCAAAAGCAGGGGAAAAAGTCAAGGAGGAAGACACAACTTAGGGAGCAAGATATGAGGGACATGGCATGAATACTTAAAACAAAAAAGAAAAAAAAAAGAAAAAATCCTTCCCAAAGTCAAAGCCATCAAAAAGCAGGCAGGCCATACGCCAGCAAGTGCAGGAACATGCAGCAAAGCTTGCCAAAATTGATCCCCACTGAAGGCCAAAACAGAAAAAAGGACTTACAAACACGCTGGAAAGGTGTCAACATCAAAGGAATTGCAATTGGAGGAGAAAAAAAGAAAATTTTGGAAATTTAGTGACTCTTAGAAAATGGCCTGGGTTTATATCATGTGCAGTGCAAAAGACAGAAGATGCCAAAACTAAGCTCACAGATGTTGCAAAAGCAGGGTAAAAAGTCAAGGAGGAAGACACAACTTAGGGGGCAGGATATGAGGGACATGGCATGAATACTTAAAATAATAAAAAAAAAAAAAAAAGAAAAATTCTTTCCCAAAGTCAAAGCCATCAAAATGCCGGCGGGCCATACGCCACCAAGGGCAGGAACATGCAGAAAAGCTTGCCAAAATTGATCCCCACTGAAGGCCAAAACAGAAAAGAAGGACTTACAAACACGCTGGAATGGAGAAAACAGGAAAGGAATTCAATTTCTCTGAGAAAAAAAGAAAATTTGGGTAAGTTAGTGATTCTAAGAAAATGGCCTGGGTTTATATCAGGTGCAGTGCAAAGGACCAAAAGATGCAAAAACTAAGCTCACAGGTGTTGCAAAAGCAGGGGAAAAAGTCAAAGAGGAAGACACAACTTAGGGGGTAAGATATGAGGGACATGGCATGAATACTTAAAAAAATAAAAAAAAAAAAGAAAAAATCTTTCCAAAAGTCAAAGCCATCAAAATGCAGGCAGGCCATACGCCACCAAGGGCAGGCACATGCAGCAAAGCTTGCCAAAATTGATCCCCACTGAAGGCCAAAACAGAAAAGAAGGACCTACAAACACGCTGGAAAGGAGTCAACATCAAAGGAATTGCAATTGGAGAAGAAAAAAAGAAAATTTGGGAATTTAGTGACTCTAAGAAAATGGCCTGGGTTTATATCAGGTGCAGTGCAAAGGACCAAAAGATGCCAAAACTAAGCTCACAGATGTTGCAAAAGCAGGGGAAAAAGTCAAGGAGGAAGAAACAACTTGGGGGGCAAGATATGAGGGACATGGCATGAGCACTTCAGAAAATACCAAAAAAAGAAAAAAATCTTTCCCAAAGTCAGAGCCATCATAAGGCATGGCCTGCCATCAAGTGCTGGGACATGCACCAAAGATTCCTCTATTGGTCCGCATTGAAATCGCAAGATTCCTTTTCCCTTCCCGAAAGGAAATGAAATTTCCTTTCGGGAAGGGAAAAGGAATCTTGCGGATCCCAAAAGAAAGGCTTACAAACACTCTGGAAAGGAGATAGGTTCAAATGGAATGCAATTGAAAAAAGCAGAAAATCAGGAATTTTAGTCTCTATCAAAAAATAGGCTGTGAGGAAATCAGCTGCATTGCAAAGGACTAAAAGGTGCCAAAACTAAGCTCACAGATGTTGCAAAAGCAGGGGAAAAAGTCAAGGAGGAAGACACAACTTAGGGGGCAAGATGTGAGGGACATGGCCTGAACACTTCAGAAAACAACCAAAAAAAGAAAAAAATCTTTCCCAAAGTCAAAGCCATCAAAAGGCATGGCCATACGCCATCAAGTGCAGGGACGTGCACCAAAGATTCCTCTATTGGTCCCCATTGAAATCGCAAGATTCCTTTTCCCTTCCCGAAAGGAAATTTCATTTCCTTTCGGGAAGGGAAAAGGAATCTTGCGAATCCCAAAAGAAAGGCTTACAAACACTCTGGAAAGGAGATAGGTTCAAATGAAATGCACTTTGAAAAAGCAGAAAATCTGGAATTTTAGTCTCTTCAAATAATAGGCTGTGAGGAAATCAGCTGCATTGCAAAGGACAAAAAGGTGCCAAAACTAAGTTCACAGATGTTGCAAAAGCAGGGGAAAAAGTAAAGGAGGAAGACACAACTTAGGGAGCAAGATATGAGGGACATGGCATGAATACTTAAATAATAAAAAAAAAAAAAAAAGAAAAATCTTTCCCAAAGTCAAAGCCATCAAAATGCAGGCAGGCCATACGCCAGCAAGTGCAGGCACATGCAGCAAAGCTTGCCAAAATTGATCCCCACTGAAGGCCAAAACAGAAAAGAAGGACCTACAAACACGCTGGAAAGGAGTCAACATCAAAGGAATTGCAATTGGAGGAGAAAAAAAGAAAATTTTGGAAATTTAGTGACTCTTAGAAAGTGGCCTGGGCTTATATCGGGTGCAGTGCAAAGGACCAAAAGGTGCCAAAACTAAGCTCACAGATGTTGCAAAAGCAGGGGAAAAAGTCAAGGAGGAAGACACAACTTAGGGGCCAAGATATGAGGGACATGGCATGAACACTTCAGTAAACAACCAAAAAAAGAAAAAAATCTTTCCCAAAGTCAAAGCCATCAAAATGCAGGCAGGCCATACGCCACCAAGGGCAGGCACATGCAGCAAAGGTTGCCAAAATTGATCCCCACTGAAGGCCAAAACAGAAAAGAAAGACCTACAAACACGCTGGAATTGAGACAGCATCAAAGGAATTGCAATTGGAAGAGAAAAAAAGAAAATTTTGGAAATTTAGTGACTCTTAGAAATGGCCTGGGTTTATATCAGGTGCAGTGCAAAGGACCAAAAGATGCAAAAACTAAGCTCACAGATGTTGCAAAAGCAGGGGAAAAAGTCAAGGAGGAAGACACAACTTAGGGGGCAAGATATGAGGGACATGGCATGAATACTTAAAATAATAAAAAAAAAAAAAAAAAAAAAATCTTTCCCAAAGTCAAAGCCATCAAAATGGAGGAAGGCCATACGCCACCAAGGGCAGGCACATGCAGCAAAGCTTGCCAAAATTGATCCCCACTGACGGCCAAAACAGAAAAGAAGGACCAACAAACACGCTGGAATGGAGACAGCATCAAAGGAATTGCAATTGGAGGAGAAAAAAAGAAAATTTGGGAAATTTAGTGAGTCGAAGAAAATGGCCTGGGTTTATATCAGGTGCAGTGCAAAGGACCAAAAGATGCAAAAAACTAAGCTCACAGATGTTGCAAAAGCAGGGGAAAAAGTCAAGGAGGAAGACACAACTTAGGGGGCAAGATATGAGGGACATGGCATGAATACTTACAATAACAAAAAAAAAAAAAGAAAAAATCTTTCCCAAAGTCAAAGCCATCAAAATGCAGGCAGGCCATACGCCAGCAAGTGCAGGCCCATGCAGCAAAGCTTGCCAACATTGATCCCCACTGAAGGCCAAAACAGAAAAGAAGGACTTACAAACATGCTGGAATGGAGACACGATCAAAGCAATTGCAATTGGAGGAGAAGAAAAGAAAATTTGGGTAAGTCAGTGATTCTAAGAAAATGGCCTGGGTTTATATCAGGTGCAGTACAAAGGACCAAAAGATGCCAAAACTAAGCTCACAGATGTTGCAAAAGCAGGGGAAAAAGTCAAGGAGGAAGACAGAACTTAGGGGGAAAGATATGAGGGACATGGCATGAATACTTAAAACAAAAAAGAAAAAAAAAGAAAAAATCTTTCCCAAAGTCAAAGCCATCAAAAAGCATGCAGGCCATGCGCCAGCAAGTGCAGGAACATGCGGCAAAGCTTGCCAAAATTGATCCCCACTGAAGGCCAAAACAGAAAAGAAGAACTTACAAACACGCTGGAAAGGTGTCAACATCAAAGGAATTGCAATTGGAGGAGAAAAAAAGAAAATTTTGGAAATTTAGTGACTCTTAGAAAATGGCCTGGGTTTATATCAGGTGCAGTGCAAAAGACAAAAGATGCAAAAACTAAGCTCAAAGATTTGCAAAAGCAGGGGAAAAAGTCAAGGAGGAAGACACAACTTAGGGGGCAAGATATGAGGGACATGGCATGAATACTCAAAATAATAAAAAAAAAAAAAAAAAAAAAATCTTTCCCAAAGTCAAAGCCATCAAAATGCAGGCGGGCCATACGCCACCAAAGGCAGGAACATGCAGCAAAGCTTGCCAAAATTGATCCCCACTGAAGGCCAAAACAGAAAAGAAGGACTTACAAACACGCTGGAACGGAGAAAACAGGAAAGGAGTTCAATTTCTCTGAGAAAAAAGAAAATTTGGGTAAGTTAGTGATTCTAAGAAAATGGCCTGGGTTTATATCAGGTGCAGTGCAAAGGACCAAAAGATGCAAAAACTAAGCTCACAGATGTTGCTAAAGCAGGGGAAAAAAGTCAAAGAGGAAGACACAACTTAGGGGGTAAGATATGAGGGACATGGCATGAATACTTAAAATAATAAAAAAAAAAAAAAGAAAGAATCTTTCCCAAAGTCAAAGCCATCAAAATGCAGGCAGGCCATACGCCACCAAGGGCAGGCACATGCAGCAAAGCTTGCCAAAATGATCCCCACTGAAGGCCAAAACAGGAAAGAAGGACCTAAAAACACGCTGGAATGGAGACAAAATCAAAGGAATTGCACTTGGAGGAGAAAAAAAGAACATTTTGGAAATTTAGTGACTCTTAGAAAATGGCCTGGGTTTATATCGGGTGCAGTGCAAAGGACCAAAAGATGCCAAAACTAAGCTCACAGATGTTGCAAAAGCAGGGGAAAAAGTCAAGGAGGAAGACACAACTTGGGGGCAAGATATGAGGGACATGGCATGAATACTTAAAATAATGAAAAAAAAAAAAAGAAAAAATCTTTCCCAAAGTCAAAGCCATCAAAATGCAGGCAGGCCATACGCCACCAAGGGCAGGCACATGCAGCTAAGCTTGCCAAAATTGATCCCCACTGAAGGCCAGAACAGAAAAGAAGGACTTACAAACACGCTGAAAGGAGTCAACATCAAAGGAATTGCAATTGGAGGAGAAAAAAAGAAAATTTGGGAAATTTAGTGACTCTAAGAAAATGGCCTGGGTTTATATCAGGTTGCATTGCAAAGGACTAAAAGGTGCCAAAACTAAGCTCACAGATGTTGCAAAAGCAGGGGGAAAAAGTCAAGGAGGAAGACACAACTTAGGGGGCAAGATATGAGGGATATGGCATGAATACTTAAAATATTAAAAAAAAAAAAAAGAAAAAATCTTTCCCAATGTCAAAGCCATCAAAATGCAGGCAGGCCATACGCCAGCAAGTGCAGGCACATGCAGCAAAGCTTGCCAAAATTGATCCCCACTGAAGGCCAAAACAGAAAAGAAGGACTTACAAACACGCTGGAATGGAGACACCATTCAAAGGAATTGCAATTGGAGGAGAAAAAATGAAAATTTGGTAAGTTAGTGATTCTAAGAAAATGGCCTGGGTTTATATCAGGTGCAGTGCAAAGGACCAAAAGATGCAAAACTAAGCTCACAGGTGTTGCAAAAGCAGGGGAATAAGTCAAGGAGGAAGACACAACTTAGGGGGCAAGATATGAGGGACATGGCATGAAACACTTCAGAAAAAAACCAAAAAAAAAGAAAAAAATCTTTCCCAAAGTCAAAGCCATCAAAAGGCATGGCCTGCCATCAAGTGCAGGGACATGCACCAAAGATTCCTCTATTGGTCCCCATTGAAATCTCAAGATTCCTTTTCCCTTCCCGAAAGGAAATGAAATTTCCTTTCGGGAAGGGAAAAGGAATCTTGCGAATCCCAAAAGAAAGGCTTAAAAACACTCTAGAAAGGAGATAGGTTCAAATGAAATGCAATTGAAAAAAGCAGAAAATTGGGAATTTTAGTCTTTTCAAAAAATAGGCTGTGAGGAAATCAGCTGCATTGCAAAGGACCAAAAGATGCCAAAACTAAGCTCACAGATGTTGCAAAAGCAGGGGAAAAAGTCAAGGAGGAAGACAGAACTTAGGGGGAAAGATATGAGGGACATGGCATGAATACTTAAAACAAAAAAGAAAAAAAAATTGAAAAAATATTTCCCAAAGTCAAAGCCATCAAAAAGCAGGCAGGCCATACGCCAGCAAGTGCAGGAACATGCAGCAAAGCTTGCCAAAATTGATCCCCACTGAAGGCCAAAACAGAAAAGAAGGACTTACAAACACGCTGCAATGGAGTAAACAGGAAAGGAATTCAATTTCTCTGAGAAAAAATAGAAAATTTGGGTAAGTTAGTGATTCTAAGAAAATGGCCTGGGTTTATATCAGGTGCAGTGCAAAGGAACAAAAGATGCAAAAACTAAGCTCACAGATGTTACAAAAGCAGGGGAAAAAGTCAAAGAGGAAGACACAAGTTAGGGGGTAAGATATGAGGGACATGGCATGAATACTTACAATAATAAAAAAAAAAAAGAAAAAATCTTTCCCAAAGTCAAAGCCATCAAAATGCAGGCAGGCCATACGCCACCAAGGGCAGGCACATGCAGCAAAGCTTCCAAAATTGATCCCCACTGAAGGCCAAAACATAAAAGAAGGACCTACAAACACGCTGTTATGGAGACAGCATCAAAGGAATTGCAATTGGTGTAGACAAAAGAAAATTTTGGAAATTAATGACTCTAGGAAAATGGCCTGGGTTTATATCAGGTGCAGTGCAAAGGACCAAAGATGCAAAAACTAAGCTCACAGATGTTGCAAAAGCAGGGGAAAAAGTCAAGGAGGAAGACACAACTTAGGGGGCAAGATATGAGGGACATGGCATGAATACTTACAATAATAAAAAAAAAAAAAAGAAAAAATCTTTCCCAAAGTCAAAGCCATCAAAATGGAGGAAGGCCATACGCCACCAAGGGCAGGCACATGCAGCAAAGCTTGCCAAAATTGATCCCCACTGAAGGCCAAAACAGAAAAGAAAGATCTATCAACACGCTGGAAAAGTGTCAACATCAAAGGGAATTGCAATTTGAGGAGAAAAAAAGAAAATTTTGGAAATTTAGTGACTCTAAGAAAATGGCCTGGGTTTATATCAGGTGCAGTGCAAAGGACCAAAAGGTGCCAAAACTAAGCTCACAGATGTTGCAAAAGCAGGGAAAAAGTCAAGGAGGAAGACACAACTTAGGGGGCAAGATATGAGGGATATGGCATGAATACTTAAAACAAAATTGAAAAAAAAAGAAAAAATCTATCCCAAAGTCAAAGCCATCAAAATGCAGGCAGGCCATACGCCAGCAAGTGCAGGAACATGCAGCAAAGCTTGCCAAAATTGATCCCCACTGAAGGCCAAAACAGAAAAGAAGGACTTACAAAACACGCTGGAATGGAGACACCATCAAAGGAATTGCAGTTGGAGGAGAAAAAAGGAAAATTGGGAAATTTAGTGAGTCGAAGAAAATGGCCTGGGTTTATATCAGGTGCAGTGCAAAGGACCAAAAGATGCAAAAACTAAGCTCACAGATGTTGCAAAAGCAGGGGAAAAAGTCAAGGAGGAAGACACAACTTAGGGGGCAAGATATGAGGGACATGGCATGAATACTTACAATAACAAAAAAAAAAAAAAGAAAAAATCTTTCCCAAAGTCAAAGCCATCAAAATGCAGGCAGGCCATACGCCAGCAAGTGCAGGCCCATGCAGCAAAGCTTGCCAACATTGATCCCCACTGAAGGCCAAAACAGAAAAGAAGGACTTACAAACATGCTGGAATGGAGACACGATGAAAGCAATTGCAATTGGAGGAGAAGAAAAGAAAATTTGGGTAAGTTAGTGATTCTAAGAAAATGGCCTGGGTTTTATATCAGGTGCAGTACAAAGGACCAAAAGATGCCAAAACTAAGCTCACAGATGTTGCAAAAGCAGGGGAAAAAGTCAAGGAGGAAGGACAGAACTTAGGGGGAAAGATATGAGGGACATGGCATGAATACTTAAAACAAAAAAGAAAAAAAAAGAAAAAAATCTTTCCCAAGTCAAAGCCATCAAAAAGCATGCAGGCCATGCGCCAGCAAGTGCAGGAACATGCGGCAAAGCTTGCCAAAATTGATCCCCACTGAAGGCCAAAACAGAAAAGAAGAACTTACAAGCACGCTGGAAAGGTGTCAACATCAAAGGAATTGCAATTGGAGGAGAAAAAAAGAAAATTTTGGAAATTTAGTGACTCTTAGAAAATGGCCTGGGTTTATATCAGGTGCAGTGCAAAAGACAAAAGATGCAAAAACTAAGCTCAAAGATTTGCAAAAGCAGGGGAAAAAGTCAAGGAGGAAGACACAACTTAGGGGGCAAGATATGAGGGACATGGCATGAATACTCAAAATAATAAAAAAAAAAAAAAAGAAAAAAATCTTTCCCAAAGTCAAAGCCATCAAAATGCAGGCGGGCCATACGCCACCAAAGGCAGGAACATGCAGCAAAGCTTGCCAAAATTGATCCCCACTGAAGGCCAAAACAGAAAAGAAGGACTTACAAACACGCTGGAACGGAGAAAACAGGAAAGGAGTTCAATTTCTCTGAGAAAAAAAGAAAATTTGGGTAAGTTAGTGATTCTAAGAAAATGGCCTGGGTTTATATCAGGTGCAGTGCAAAGGACCAAAAGATGCAAAAACTAAGCTCACAGATGTTGCTAAAGCAGGGGAAAAAGTCAAAGAGGAAGACACAACTTAGGGGGTAAGATATGAGGGACATGGCATGAATACTTAAAATAATAAAAAAAAAAAAAAGAAAGAATCTTTCCCAAAGTCAAAGCCATCAAAATGCAGGCAGGCCATACGCCACCAAGGGCAGGCACATGCAGCAAAGCTTGCCAAAATTGATCCCCCACTGAAGGCCAAAACAGGAAAGAAGGACCTAAAAACACGCTGTAATGGAGACAAAATCAAGGAATTGCACTTGGAGGAGCAAAAAAGAACATTTTGGAAATTTAGTGACTCTTAGAAAATGGCCTGGGTTTATATCGGGTGCAGTGCAAAGGACCAAAAGATGCCAAAACTAAGCTCACAGATGTTGCAAAAGCAGGGGAAAAAGTCAAGGAGGAAGACACAACTTGGGGGCAAGATATGAGGGGACATGGCATGAATACTTAAAATAATGAAAAAAAAAAAAAGAAAAAAATCTTTCCCAACGTCAAAGCCATCAAAATGCAGGCAGGCCATACGCCACCAAGGGCAGGCACATGCAGCTAAAGCTTGCCAAAATTGATCCCCACTGAAGGCCAGAACAGAAAAGAAGGACTTACAAACACGCTGGAATTGAGACAACATCAAAGGAATTGCAATTGGAGGAGAAAAAAAAGAAAATTTGGGAAATTTAGTGACTCTAAGAAAATGGCCTGGGTTTATATCAGGTGCATTGCAAAGGACTAAAAGGTGCCAAAACTAAGCTCACAGATGTTGCAAAAGCAGGGGAAAAAGTCAAGGAGGAAGACACAACTTAGGGGGCAAGATATGAGGGATATGGCATGAATACTTAAAATATTAAAAAAAAAAAAAAAGAAAAAATCTTTCCCAATGTCAAAGCCATCAAAATGCAGGCAGGCCATACGCCAGCAAGTGCAGGCACATGCAGCAAAGCTTGCCAAAATTGATCCCCACTGAAGGCCAAAACAGAAAAGAAGGACTTACAAAACACGCTGGAATGGAGACACCATCAAAGGAATTGCAATTGGAGGAGAAAAAATGAAAATTTGGGTAAGTTAGTGATTCTAAGAAAATGGCCTGGGTTTATATCAGGTGCAGTGCAAAGGACCAAAAGATGCCAAAACTAAGCTCACAGGTGTTGCAAAAGCAGGGGAATAAGTCAAGGAGGAAGACACAACTTAGGGGGCAAGATATGAGGGACATGGCATGAACACTTCAGAAAAAAACCAAAAAAAAAGAAAAAAATCTTTCCCAAAGTCAAAGCCATCAAAAGGCATGGCCTGCCATCAAGTGCAGGGACATGCACCAAAGATTCCTCTATTGGTCCCCATTGAAATCTCAAGATTCCTTTTCCCTTCCCGAAAGGAAATGAAATTTCCTTTCGGGAAGGGAAAAGGAATCTTGCGAATCCCAAAAGAAAGGCTTAAAAACACTCTAGAAAGGAGATAGGTTCAAATGAAATGCAATTGAAAAAAGCAGAAAATTGGGAATTTTAGTCTTTTCAAAAAATAGGCTGTGAGGAAATCAGCTGCATTGCAAAGGACCAAAAGATGCCAAAACTAAGCTCACAGATGTTGCAAAAGCAGGGGAAAAAGTCAAGGAGGAAGACAGAACTTAGGGGGGAAAGATATGAGGGACATGGCATGAATACTTAAAACAAAAAAGAAAAAAAAATGAAAAAATATTTCCCAAAGTCAAAGCCATCAAAAAGCAGGCAGGCCATACGCCAGCAAGTGCAGGAACATGCAGCAAAGCTTGCCAAAATTGATCCCCACTGAAGGCCAAAACAGAAAAGAAGGACTTACAAACACGCTGCAATGGAGTAAACAGGAAAGGAATTCAATTTCTCTGAGAAAAAATAGAAAATTTGGGTAAGTTAGTGATTCTAAGAAAATGGCCTGGGTTTATATCAGGTGCAGTGCAAAGGAACAAAAGATGCAAAAACTAAGCTCACAGATGTTACAAAAGCAGGGGAAAAAGTCAAAGAGGAAGACACAAGTTAGGGGTAAGATATGAGGGACATGGCATGAATACTTACAATAATAAAAAAAAAAAAGAAAAAATCTTTCCCAAAGTCAAAGCCATCAAAATGCAGGCAGGCCATACGCCACCAAGGGCAGGCACATGCAGCAAAGCTTCCAAAATTGATCCCCACTGAAGGCCAAAACATAAAAGAAGGACCTACAAACACGCTGTTATGGAGACAGCATCAAAGGAATTGCAATTGGTGGAGACAAAAGAAAATTTTGGAAATTAATGACTCTAGGAAAATGGCCTGGGTTTATATCAGGTGCAGTGCAAAGGACCAAAAGATGCAAAAACTAAGCTCACAGATGTTGCAAAAGCAGGGGAAAAAGTCAAGGAGGAAGACACAACTTAGGGGGCAAGATATGAGGGACATGGCATGAATACTTACAATAATAAAAAAAAAAAAAGAAAAAATCTTTCCCAAAGTCAAAGCCATCAAAATGGAGGAAGGCCATACGCCACCAAGGGCAGGCACATGCAGCAAAGCTTGCCAAAATTGATCCCCACTGAAGGCCAAAACAGAAAAGAAAGATCTATCAACACGCTGGAAAAGTGTCAACATCAAAGGAATTGCAATTTGAGGAGAAAAAAAGAAAATTTTGGAAATTTAGTGACTCTAAGAAAATGGCCTGGGTTTATATCAGGTGCAGTGCAAAGGACCAAAAGGTGCCAAAACTAAGCTCACAGATGTTGCAAAAGCAGGGGAAAAAGTCAAGGAGGAAGACACAACTTAGGGGGCAAGATATGAGGGATATGGCATGAATACTTAAAACAAAATTGAAAAAAAAAGAAAAAATCTATCCCAAAGTCAAAGCCATCAAAATGCAGGCAGGCCATACGCCAGCAAGTGCAGGAACATGCAGCAAAGCTTGCCAAAATTGATCCCCACTGAAGGCCAAAACAGAAAAGAAGGACTTACAAACACGCTGGAATGGAGACACCATCAAAGGAATTGCAGTTGGAGGAGAAAAAAGGAAAATTTGGGAAATTTAGTGAGTCGAAGAAAATGGCCTGGGTTTATATCAGGTGCAGTGCAAAGGACCAAAAGATGCAAAAACTAAGCTCACAGATGTTGCAAAAGCAGGGGAAAAAGTCAAGGAGGAAGACACAACTTAGGGGGCAAGATATGAGGGACATGGCATGAATACTTACAATAACAAAAAAAAAAAAAGAAAAAATCTTTCCCAAAGTCAAAGCCATCAAAATGCAGGCAGGCCATACGCCACCAAGGGCAGGCACATGCAGCTAAGCTTGCCAAAATTGATCCCCACTGAAGGCCAGAACAGAAAAGAAGGACTTACAAACACGCTGGAAAGGAGTCAACATCAAAGGAATTGCAATTGGAGGAGAAAAAAAGAAAATTTGGGAAATTTAGTGACTCTAAGAAAATGGCCTGGGTTTATATCAGGTGCATTGCAAAGGACTAAAAGGTGCCAAAACTAAGCTCACAGATGTTGCAAAAGCAGGGGAAAAAGTCAAGGAGGAAGACACAACTTAGGGGGCAAGATATGAGGGATATGGCATGAATACTTAAAATATTAAAAAAAAAAAAAAAGAAAAAATCTTTCCCAATGTCAAAGCCATCAAAATGCAGGCAGGCCATACGCCAGCAAGTGCAGGCACATGCAGCAAAGCTTGCCAAAATTGATCCCCACTGAAGGCCAAAACAGAAAAGAAGGACTTACAAACACGCTGGAATGGAGACACCATCAAAGGAATTGCAATTGGAGGAGAAAAAATGAAAATTTGGGTAAGTTAGTGATTCTAAGAAAATGGCCTGGGTTTATATCAGGTGCAGTGCAAAGGACCAAAAGATGCCAAAACTAAGCTCACAGGTGTTGCAAAAGCAGGGGAATAAGTCAAGGAGGAAGACACAACTTAGGGGGCAAGATATGAGGGACATGGCATGAACACTTCAGAAAAAAACCAAAAAAAAAGAAAAAAATCTTTCCCAAAGTCAAAGCCATCAAAAGGCATGGCCTGCCATCAAGTGCAGGGACATGCACCAAAGATTCCTCTATTGGTCCCCATTGAAATCTCAAGATTCCTTTTCCCTTCCCGAAAGGAAATGAAATTTCCTTTCGGGAAGGGAAAAGGAATCTTGCGAATCCCAAAAGAAAGGCTTAAAAACACTCTAGAAAGGAGATAGGTTCAAATGAAATGCAATTGAAAAAAGCAGAAAATTGGGAATTTTAGTCTTTTCAAAAAATAGGCTGTGAGGAAATCAGCTGCATTGCAAAGGACCAAAAGATGCCAAAACTAAGCTCACAGATGTTGCAAAAGCAGGGGAAAAAGTCAAGGAGGAAGACAGAACTTAGGGGGAAAGATATGAGGGACATGGCATGAATACTTAAAACAAAAAAGAAAAAAAAATGAAAAAATATTTCCCAAAGTCAAAGCCATCAAAAAGCAGGCAGGCCATACGCCAGCAAGTGCAGGAACATGCAGCAAAGCTTGCCAAAATTGATCCCCACTGAAGGCCAAAACAGAAAAGAAGGACTTACAAACACGCTGCAATGGAGTAAACAGGAAAGGAATTCAATTTCTCTGAGAAAAAATAGAAAATTTGGGTAAGTTAGTGATTCTAAGAAAATGGCCTGGGTTTATATCAGGTGCAGTGCAAAGGAACAAAAGATGCAAAAACTAAGCTCACAGATGTTACAAAAGCAGGGGAAAAAGTCAAAGAGGAAGACACAAGTTAGGGGTAAGATATGAGGGACATGGCATGAATACTTACAATAATAAAAAAAAAAAAGAAAAAATCTTTCCCAAAGTCAAAGCCATCAAAATGCAGGCAGGCCATACGCCACCAAGGGCAGGCACATGCAGCAAAGCTTCCAAAATTGATCCCCACTGAAGGCCAAAACATAAAAGAAGGACCTACAAACACGCTGTTATGGAGACAGCATCAAAGGAATTGCAATTGGTGGAGACAAAAGAAAATTTTGGAAATTAATGACTCTAGGAAAATGGCCTGGGTTTATATCAGGTGCAGTGCAAAGGACCAAAAGATGCAAAAACTAAGCTCACAGATGTTGCAAAAGCAGGGGAAAAAGTCAAGGAGGAAGACACAACTTAGGGGGCAAGATATGAGGGACATGGCATGAATACTTACAATAATAAAAAAAAAAAAAAGAAAAAATCTTTCCCAAAGTCAAAGCCATCAAAATGGAGGAAGGCCATACGCCACCAAGGGCAGGCACATGCAGCAAAGCTTGCCAAAATTGATCCCCACTGAAGGCCAAAACAGAAAAGAAAGATCTATCAACACGCTGGAAAAGTGTCAACATCAAAGGAATTGCAATTTGAGGAGAAAAAAAGAAAATTTTGGAAATTTAGTGACTCTAAGAAAATGGCCTGGGTTTATATCAGGTGCAGTGCAAAGGACCAAAAGGTGCCAAAACTAAGCTCACAGATGTTGCAAAAGCAGGGGAAAAAGTCAAGGAGGAAGACACAACTTAGGGGGCAAGATATGAGGGATATGGCATGAATACTTAAAACAAAATTGAAAAAAAAAGAAAAAATCTATCCCAAAGTCAAAGCCATCAAAATGCAGGCAGGCCATACGCCAGCAAGTGCAGGAACATGCAGCAAAGCTTGCCAAAATTGATCCCCACTGAAGGCCAAAACAGAAAAGAAGGACTTACAAACACGCTGGAATGGAGACACCATCAAAGGAATTGCAGTTGGAGGAGAAAAAAGGAAAATTTGTGTAAGTTAGTGATTCTAAGAAAATGGCCTGTGTTTATATCAGGTGCAGTACAAAGGACCAAAAGATGCCAAAACTAAGCTCACAGATGTTTCAAAAGCAGGGTAATAAGTCAAGGAGGAAGACAGAACTTAAGGGGAAAGATATGAGGGACATGGCATGAATACATACAATAATAAAAAAAAAAAAGAAAAAATCTTTCCCAAAGTCAAAGCCATCAAAATGCAGGCAGGCCATACGCCAGCAAGTGCAGGCACATGCAGCAAAGTTTGCCAAAATTGATCCCCACTGAAGGCCAAAACAGAAAAGAAGGACTTACAAACACGCTGGAATGGAGACAACATCAAAGGAATTGCAATTGGAGGAGAAAAAAAGAAAATTTTGGAAATTTAGTGACTCTAGGAAAATGGCCTGGGTTTATATCAGGTGCAGTGCAAAGGACCAAAAGGTGCCAAAACTAAGCTCACAGATGTTGCAAAAGCAGGGGAAAAAGTCAAGGAGGAAGACACAACTTGGGGGGCAAGATATGAGGGACATGGCATGAACACTTCAGAAAAAAACCAAAAAAAGAAAAAAATCTTTCCCAAAGTCAAAGCCATCAAAAGGCATGGCCTGCCATCAAGTGCAGGGACATGCACCAAAGATTCCTCTATTGGTCCCCATTGAAATCTCAAGATTCCTTTTCCCTTCTCGAAAGGAAATGAAATTTCCTTTCGAGAAGGGAAAAAGAATCTTGCGGATCCCAAAAGAAAGGCTTACAAACACTCTGGAAAGGAGATAGGTTCAAATGAAATGCAATTGAAAAAAGCAGAAAATCTGGAATTTTAGTCTCTTCAAAAAATAGGCTGTGAGGAAATCAGCTGCATTGCAAAGGACCAAAAGATGCCAAAACTAAGCTCACAGATGTTGCAAAAGCAGGGGAAAAAGTCAAGGAGGAAGACACAACCTAGGGGGCAAGATATGAGGGACATGGCATGAATACTTAAAATAATAAAAAAAAAAAAAAGAAAAAATCTTTCCCAAAGTCAAAGCCATCAAAATGCAGGCAGGCCATACGCCACCAAGGGCAGGCACATGCAGCAAAGCTTGCCAAAATTGATCCCCACTGAAGGCCAAAACAGAAAAGAAGGACCAACAAACACGCCGGAATTGAGACAGCATCAAAGGAATTGCAATTGGAGGAGAAAAAAAGAAAATTTGGGAAATTTAGTGAGTCGAAGAAAATGGCCTGGGTTTATATCAGGTGCAGTGCAAAGGACCAAAAGATGCAAAAACTAAGCTCACAGATGTTGCAAAAGCAGGGGAAAAAGTCAAGGAGGAAGACACAACCTAGGGGGCAAGATATGAGGGACATGGCATAAATATTTATAATAACAAAAAAAAAAAAAAAAGAAAAAAATCTTTCCCAAAGTCAAAGCCATCAAAATGCAGGCAGGCCATACGCCAGCAAGTGCAGGCACATGCAGCAAAGCGTGCCAACATTGATCCCCACTGAAGGCCAAAACAGAAAAGAAGGACTTACAAACATGCTGGAATGGAGACACGATCAAAGCAATTGCAATTGGAGGAGAAGAAAAGAAAATTTGGGTAAGTTAGTGACTCTAAGAAAATGGCCTGGGTTTTTATCAGGTGCAGTGCAAAGGACCAAAAGATGCCAAAACTAAGCTCACAGATGTTGCAAAAGCAGGGGAAAAAGTCAAGGAGGAAGACAGAACTTAGGGGGAAAGATATGAGGGACATGGCATGAATACTTAAAACAAAAAAGAAAAAAAAAAGAAAAAATCTTTCCCAAAGTCAAAGCCATCAAAAAGCAGGCAGGCCATACGCCAGCAAGTGCAGGAACATGCAGCAAAGCTTGCCAAAATTGATCCCCACTTAAGGCCAAAACAGAAAAGAAGGACTTACAAACACGCTGGAAAGGTGTCAACATCAAAGGAATTGCAATTGGAGGAGAAAAAAAGAAAATTTTGGAAATTTAGTGACTCTTAGAAAATGGCCTGGATTTATATCATGTGCAGTGCAAAAGACAAAAGATGCAAAAACTAAGCTCACAGATGTTGCAAAAGCAGGGTAAAAAGTCAAGGAGGAAGACACAACTTAGGGGGCAGGATATGAGGGACATGGCATGAATACTTAAAATAATAAAAAAAAAAAAAAAGAAAAATTCTTTCCCAAAGTCAAAGCCATCAAAATGCAGGCGGGCCATACGCCACCAAGGTAGGAACATGCAGCAAAGCTTGCCAAAATTGATCCCCACTGAAGGCCAAAACAGAAAAGAAGGACTTACAAACACGCTGGAATGGAGAAAACAGGAAAGGAATTCAATTTCTCTGAGAAAAAAAGAAAATTTGGGAAATGTAGTGATTCTAAGAAAATGGCCTGGGTTTATATCAGGTGCAGTGCAAAGGACCAAAAGATGCAAAAACGAAGCTCACAGATGTTGCAAAAGCAGGGGAAAAAGTCAAAGAGGAAGACACAACTTAGGGGGTAAGATATGAGGGACATGGCATGAATACTTAAAATAATAAAAAAAAAAAAAAGAAAAAATCTTTCCAAAAGTCAAAGCCATCAAAATGCAGGCAGGCCATACGCCACCAAGGGCAGGCACATGCAGCAAAGCTTGCCAAAATTGATCCCCACTGAAGGCCAAAACAGAAAAGAAGGACCTACAAACACGCTGGAATGGAGACACTATCAAAGGAATTGCAATTGGTGGAGACAAAAGAAAATTTTGGAAATTTAGTGACTCTAGGAAAATGTCCTGGGTTTATATCAGGTGCAGTGCAAAGGACCAAAAGATGCAAAAACTAAGCTCACAAGTGTTGCAAAAGCAGGGGAAAAAGTCAAGGAGGAAGACACAGCTTGGGGGGCAAGATATGAGGGACCTGGCATGTATACTTACAATAATAAAAAAAAAAAAAAGAAAAAATCATTCCCAAAGTCAAAGCCATCAAAATGGAGGAAGGCCATGCGCAACCAAGGGCAGGCACATGCAGCAAAGCTTGCCAAAATTGATCCCCACTGAAGGCCAAAACAGAAAAGAAGGACCTACCAACACGCTGGAAAAGTGTCAACATCAAAGGAATTGCAATTGGAGGAGAAAAAAAGAAAATTTTGGAAATTTAGTGACTCTAAGAAAATGGCCTAGGTTTATATCAGGTGCAGTGCAAAGGACCAAAAGATGCCAAAACTAAGCTCACAGATGTTGCAAAAGCCGGAGAAAAAGTCAAGGAGGAAGACACAACTTAGGGGGCAAGATATGAGGGACATGGCATGAATACTTAAAACAAAAAAGAAAAAAAAAAGAAAAAATCTTTCCCAAAGTCAAAGCCATCAAAATGCAGGCAGGCCATATGCCACCAAAGGCAGGCACATGCAGCAAAGCTTGCCAAAATTGATCCCCACTGAAGGGCAAAACAGGAAAGAAGGACTTATAAACACGCTGGAATGGAGAGAACATCAATGGATTTGCAATTGGAGGAGAAAAAAAGAAAATTTGGGAAATATAGTGACTCAAAGAAATTGGCCTGGGTTTATATCAGGTGCATTGCAAAGGACCAAAAGATGCCAAAACTAAGCTCACAGATGTTGCAAAAGCACGACAAAAAGTCAAGGAGGAAGACACAACTTAGGGGGCAAGATATGAGGGACATGGCATGAATACTTAAAACAAAAAGGAAAATAAAAGAAAAATTCTTTACCAAAGTCAAAGCCATCAAAATGCAGGCAGGCCATACGCCACCAAGGGCAGGCACATGCAGCAAAGCTTGCCAAAATTGATCCCCACTGAAGGCCAAAACAGAAAAGAAGGACTTAAAAACACGCTGGAATGGAGAAAACAGGAATGGAATTCAATTTCTCTGAGAAAAAAAGAAAATTTTGGGAAATTAAATGTCTCTAAGAAAATGGCCTTGGTTTTTATCAGGTGCAGTACAAAGGACCAAAAGATGCCAAAACTAAGCTCACAGATGTTGCAAAAGCAGGGGAAAAAGTCAAGGAGGAAGACACAACTTAGGGGGCAAGATATGAGGGACATGGCATGAATACTTAAAACAAAAATGAAAAAAAAAAGAAAAAATCTTTCCCAAAGTCAAAGCCATCAAAATGCAGGCAGGCCATACGCCACCAAGGGCAGGCACATGCAGCAAAGCTTGCCAAAATTGATCCCCACTGAAGGCCAAAACAGAAAAGAAGGACTTACAAACACGCTGGAATGGAGACACCATCAAAGGAATTGCAGTTGGAGGAGAAAAAAAGAAAATTTGGGTAAGTTAGTGATTCTAAGAAAATGGCCTGGGTTTATATCAGGTGCAGTGCAAAGGACCAAAAGATGCCAAAACTAAGCTCACAGATGTTGCAAAAGAAGGGGAATAAGTCAAGGAGGAAGACAGAACTTAAGGGGAAAGATTTGAGGGACATGGCATGAACACTTCAGAAAAAAACCAAAAAAAGAAAAAAATCTTTCCCAAAGTCAAAGCCATCAAAAGGCATGGCCTGCCATCAAGTGCAGGGACATGCACCAAAGATTCCTCTATTGGTCCCCATTGAAATCGCAAGATTCCTTTTCCCTTCTCGAAAGGAAATGAAATTTCCTTTCGAGAAGGGAAAAGGAATCTTGCGGATCCCAAAAGAAAGGCTTACAAACAATCTGGAAAGGAGATAGGTTCAAATGAAATGCAATTGAAAAAAGCAGAAAATTGGGAATTTTAGTCTCTTCAAAAAATAGGCTGTGAGGAAATCAGCTGCATTGCAAAGGACTAAAAGGTGCCAAACCTAAGCTCACAGATGTTGCAAAAGCAGGGGAAAAAGTCAAGGAGGAAGACAGAACTTAGGGGGAAAGATATGAGGGACATGGCATGAACACTTCAGTAAACAACCAAAAAAAGAAAAAAATCTTTCCCAAAGTCAAAGCCATCAAAATGCAGGCAGGCCATACGCCACCAAGGGCAGGCACATGCAGCAAAGCTTGCCAAAATTGATCCCCACTGAAGGCCAAAACAGAAAAGAAGGACCAACAAACACGCTGGAATGGAGACAGCATCAAAGGAATTGCAATTGGAGGAGAAAAAAAGAAAATTTGGGAAATTTAGTGAGTCGAAGAAAATGGCCTGGGTTTATATCAGGTGCAGTGCAAAGGACCAAAAGATGCAAAAACTAAGCTCACAGATGTTGCAAAAGCAGGGGAAAAAGTCAAGGAGGAAGACACAACTTAGGGGGCAAGATATGAGGGACATGGCATGAATACTTACAATAACAAAAAAAAAAAAAGAAAAAATCTTTCCCAAAGTCAAAGCCATCAAAATGCAGGCAGGCCATACGCCAGCAAGTGCAGGCACATGCAGCAAAGCTTGCCAACATTGATCCCCACTGAAGGCCAAACAAAAAGAAGGACTTACAAACATGCTGGAATGGAGACACGATCAAAGCAATTGCAATTGGAGGAGAAGAAAAGAAAATTTGGGTAAGTTAGTGATTCTAAGAAAATGGCCTGGGTTTATATCAGGTGCAGTACAAAGGACCAAAAGATGCCAAAACTAAGCTCACAGATGTTGCAAAAGCAGGGGAAAAAGTCAAGGAGGAAGACAGAACTTAGGGGGAAAGATATGAGGGACATGGCATGAATACTTAAAACAAAAAAGAAAAAAAAAGAAAAAATCTTTCCCAAAGTCAAAGCCATCAAAAAGCATGCAGGCCATACGCCAGCAAGTGCAGGAACATGCGGCAAAGCTTGCCAAAATTGATCCCCACTGAAGGCCAAAACAGAAAAGAAGGACTTACAAACACGCTGGAAAGGTGTCAACATCAAAGGAATTGCAATTGGAGGAGAAAAAAAGAAAATTTTGGAAATTTAGTGACTCTTAGAAAATGGCCTGGGTTTATATCAGGTGCAGTGCAAAAGACAAAAGATGCAAAAACTAAGCTCAAAGATGTTGCAAAAGCAGGGGAAAAAGTCAAGGAGGAAGACACAACTTAGGGGGCAAGATATGAGGGACATGGCATGAATACTTAAAATAATAAAAAAAAAAAAAAAGAAAAAATCTTTCCCAAAGTCAAAGCCATCAAAATGCAGGCGGGCCATACGCCACCAAAGGCAGGAACATGCAGCAAAGCTTGCCAAAATTGATCCCCACTGAAGGCCAAAACAGAAAAGAAGGACTTAGAAACACGCTGGAACGGAGAAAACAGGAAAGGAATTCAATTTCTCTGAGAAAAAAAGAAAATTTGGGTAAGTTAGTGATTCTAAGAAAATGGCCTGGGTTTATATCAGGCGCAGTGCAAAAGGACCAAAAGATGCAAAAACTAAGCTCACAGATGTTGCTAAAGCAGGGGAAAAAGTCAAAGAGGAAGACACAACTTAGGGGGTAAGATATGAGGGACATGGCATTTATACTTAAAATAATAAAAAAAAAAAAAAGAAAAAATCTTCCCCAAAGTCAAAGCCATCAAAATGCAGGCAGGCCATACGCCACCAAGGGCAGGCACATGCAGCAAAGCTTGCCAAAATTGATCCCCACTGAAGGCCAAAACAGGAAAGAAGGACCTACAAACACGCTGGAATGGAGACAACATCAAAGGATTTGCAATTGGAGGAGAAAAAAGGAAAATTTGGGAAATTTAGTGACTCTAAGAAAATGGCCTGGGTTTATATCGGGTGCAGTGCAAAGGACCAAAAGATGCCAAAACTAAGCTCACAGATGTTGCAAAAGTAGGGGAAAAAGTCAAGGAGGAAGACACAACTTGGGGGCAAGATATGAGGGACATGTCATGAATACTTAAAATAATGAAAAAAAAAAAAGAAAAAATCTTTCCCAAAGTCAAAGCCATCAAAATGCAGGCAGGCCATACGCCACCAAGGGCAGGAACATGCAGCAAAGCTTGCCAAAATTGATCCCCACTGAAGGCCAGAACAGAAAAGAAGGACTTACAAACCGCTGGAAAGGAGTCAACATCAAAGGAATTGCAATTGGAGGAGAAAAAAAGAAAATTTGGGAAATTTAGTGACTCTAAGAAAATGGCCTGGGTTTATATCAGGTGCATTGCAAAGGACCAAAAGGTGCCAAAACTAAGCTCACAGATGTTGCAAAAGCAGGGGAAAAAGTCAAGGAGGAAGACACAACTTAGGGAGCAAGATATGAGGTACATGGCATGAATACTTAAAACAAAATTGAAAAAAAAAAGAAAAACTCTATCCCAAAGTCAAAGCCATCAAAATGCAGGCAGGCCATACGCCACCAAGGGCAGGCACATGCAGCAAAGCTTGCCAACATTGATCCCCACTGAAGGCCAAAACAGAAAAGAAGGACTTACAAACATGCTGGAATGGAGACACCATCAAAGCAATTGCAATTGGAGGTGAAAAAAAGAAAATTTGGGTAAGTTAGTGATTCTAAGAAAATGGCCTGGGTTTATATCAGGTGCAGTACAAAGGACCAAAAGATGCCAAAACTAAGCTCACAGATGTTTCAAAAGCAGGGGAATAAGTCAAGGAGGAAGACAGAACTTAAGGGGAAAGATATGAGGGACATGGCATGAATACTTACAATAATAAAAAAAAAAAAGAAAAAATCTTTCCCAAAGTCAAAGCCATCAAAATGCAGGCAGGCCATACACCAGCAAGGGCAGGCACATGCAGCAAAGTTTGCCAAAATTGATCCCCACTGAAGGCCAAAACAGAAAAGAAGGACTTACAAACACGCTGGAATGGAGACAACATCAAAGGAATTGCAATTGGAGGAGAAAAAAAGAAAATTTGGGAAATGTAGTGACTCTAAGAAAATGGCCTGGATTTATATCAGGTGCAGTGCAAAGGACCAAAAGGTGCCAAAACTAAGCTCACAGGTGTTGCAAAAGCAGGGGAAAAAGTCAAGGAGGAAGACACAGCTTGGGGGGCAAGATATGAGGGACATGGCATGAACACTTCAGAAAACAACCAAAAAAAGAAAAAAATCTTTCCCAAAGTCAAAGCCATCAAAAGGCATGGCCTGCCATCAAGTGCAGGGACATGCACCAAAGATTCCTCTATTGGTCCCCATTGAAATCGCAAGATTCCTTTTCCCTTCCCGAAAGGAAATGAAATTTCCTTTCGAGAAGGGAAAAGGAATCTTGCGGATCCCAAAAGAAAGGCTTACAAACACTCTGGAAAGGAGATAGGTTCAAATGAAATGCAATTGAAAAAAGCAGAAAATTGGGAATTTTAGTCTCTTCAAAAAAAAGGCTGTGAGGAAATCAGCTGTATTGCAAAGGACTAAAAGGTGGCAAAACTAAGCTCACAGATGTTGCAAAAGCAGGGGAAAAAGTCAAGGAGGAAGACACAACCTAGGGGGCAAGATATGAGGGACATGGCATGAATACTTACAATAACAAAAAAAAAAAAAGAAAAAATCTTTCCCAAAGTCAAAGCCATCAAAATGCAGGCAGGCCATACGCCACCAAGGGCAGGCACATGCAGCAAAGCTTGCCAAAATTGATCCCCACTGAAGGCCAAAACAGAAAAGAAGGACTTACAAACATGCTGGAATGGAGACACGATCAAAGCAATTGCAATTGGAGGAGAAAAAAAGAAAATTTGGGTAAGTTAGTGATTCTAAGAAAATGGCCTGGGTTTATATCAGGTGCAGTACAAAGGACAAAAAGATGCCAAAACTAAGCTCACAGATGTTGCAAAAGCAGGGGAAAAAGTCAAGGAGGAAGACAGAACTTAGGGGGAAAGATATGAGGGACATGGCATGAATACTTAAAACAAAAAAGAAAAAAAAAAAGAAAAAATCTTTTCCAAAGTCAAAGCCATCAAAAAGCAGGCAGGCCATACGCCAGCAAGTTCAGGAACATGCAGCAAAGCTTGCCAAAATTGATCCCCACTGAAGGCCAAAACAGAAAAGAAGGACTTACAAACACGCTGGAATGGAGAAAACAGGAAAGGAATTCAATTTCTCTGAGAAAAAAAGAAAATTTGGGTAAGTTAGTGATTCTAAGAAAATGGCCTGGGTTTATATCAGGTGCAGTGCAAAGGAACAAAAGATGCAAAAACTAAGCTCACAGATGTTACAAAAGCAGGGGAAAAAGTAAAAGAGGAAGACACAACTTAGGGGGTAAGATATGAGGGACATGGCATGAATACTTAAAATAATAAAAAAAAAAAAAAGAAAAAATCTTTCCCAAAGTCAAAGCCATCAAAATGCAGGCAGGCCATACGCCACCAAGGGCAGGCACATGCAGCAAAGCTTCCAAAACTGATCCCCACTGAAGGCCAAAACATAAAAGAAGGACCTACAAACACGCTGTTATGGAGACAGCATCAAAGGAATTGCAATTGGTGGAGACAAAAGAAAATTTTGGAAATTTAGTGACTCTAGGAAAATGGCCTGGGTTTATATCAGGTGCAGTGCAAAGGACCAAAAGATGCAAAAACTAAGCTCACAGATGTTGCAAAAGCAGGGGAAAAAGTCAAGGAGGAAGACACAACTTAGGGGGCAAGATATGAGGGACATGGCATGAATACTTACAATAATAAAAAAAAAAAAGAAAAAAATCTTTCCCAAAGTCAAAGCCATCAAAATGGAGGAAGGCCATACGCCACCAAGGGCAGGCACATGCAGCAAAGCTTGCCAAAATTGATCCCCACTGAAGGCCAAAACAGAAAAGAAGGACCTATCAACACGCTGGAAAAAAGTGTCAACATCAAAGGAATTGCAATTGGAGGAGAAAAAAAGAAAATTTTGGAAATTTAGTGACTCTAAGAAAATGGCCTGTGTTTATATCAGGTGCAGTGCAAAGGACCAAAAGATGCCAAAACTAAGCTCACAGATGTTGCAAAAGCAGGGGAAAAAGTCAAGGAGGAAGACACAACTTAGGGGGCAAGATATGAGGGATATGGCATGAATACTTAAAACAAAATTGAAAAAAAAAAGAAAAAATCTATCCCAAAGTCAAAGCCATCAAAATGCAGGCAGGCCATACGCCACCAAGGGCAGGCACATGCAGCAAAGCTTGCCAAAATTGATCCCCACTGAAGGCCAAAACAGAAAAGAACGACTTACAAACACGCTGGAATGGAGACAACATCAAAGCAATTGCAATTGGAGGAGAAAAAAAGAAAATTTGGGAAATTTAGTGACTCTAAGAAAATGGCCTGGGTTTATATCAGGTGCAGTGCAAAGGACCAAAAGGTGCCAAAACTAAGCTCACAGGTGTTGCAAAAGCAGGGGAAAAAGTCAAGGAGGAAGACACAACTTGGGGGGCAAGATATGAGGGACATGGCATTTACACTTCAGAAAAAAACCAAAAAAAGAAAAAAATCTTTCCCAAAGTCAAAGCCATCAAAAGGCATGGCCTGCCATCAAGTGCAGGGACATGCACCAAAGATTCCTCTATTGGTCCCCATTGAAATCTCAAGATTCCTTTTCCCTTCTCGAAAGGAAATGAAATTTCCTTTCGAGAACGGAAAAAGAATCTTGCGGATCCCAAAAGAAAGGCTTACAAACACTCTGGAAAGGAGATAGGTTCAAATGAAATGCAATTGAAAAAAGCAGAAAATCTGGAATTTTAGTCTCTTCAAATAATAGGCTGTGAGGAAATCAGCTGCATTGCAAAGGACCAAAAGATGCCAAAACTAAGCCCACAGATGTTGCAAAAGCAGGGGAAAAAGTCAAGGAGGAAGACACAACTTAGGGAGCAAGATATGAGGGACATGGCATGAATACTTAAAACAAAATTGAAAAAAAAAAGAAAAAATCTATCCCAAAGTCAAAGCCATCAAAATGCAGGCAGGCCATACGCCACCAAGGGCAGGCACATGCAGCAAAGCTTGCCGAAATTGATCCCCACTGAAGGCCAAAACAGAAAAGAAGGACCAACAAACACGCTGGAATGGAGACACCATCAAAGGAATTGCAGTTGGAGGAGAAAAAAAGAAAATTTGTGTAAGTTAGTGATTCTAAGAAAATGGCCTGGGTTTATATCAGGTGCAGTGCAAAGGACCAAAAGGTGCCAAAACTAAGCTCACAGATGTTGCAAAAGCAGGGGAAAAAGTCAAGGAGGAAGACACAACTTAAGGCGAAAGATATGAGGGACATGGCATGAATACTTACAATAATAAAAAAAAAAAAGAAAAAATCTTTCCCAAAGTCAAAGCCATCAAAGTGCAAGCAGGCCATACGCCAGCAAGTGCAGGCACATGCAGCAAAGTTTGCCAAAATTGATCCCCACTGAAGGCCAAAACAGAAAAGAAGGACTTACAAACATGCTGGAATGGAGACACGATCAAAGCAATTGCAATTGGGGGAGAAGAAAAGAAAATTTGGGTAAGTTAGTGATTCTAAGAAAATGGCCTGGGTTTATATCAGGTGCAGTACAAAGGACCAAAAGATGCCAAAACTAAGCTCACAGATGTTGCAAAAGCAGGGGAAAAAGTCAAGGAGGAAGACAGAACTTAGAGGGAAATATATGAGGGACATGGCATGAATACTTAAAACAAAAAAGAAAAAAAAAAGAAAAAATCCTTCCCAAAGTCAAAGCCATCAAAAAGCAGGCAGGCCATACGCCAGCAAGTGCAGGAACATGCAGCAAAGCTTGCCAAAATTGATCCCCACTGAAGGCCAAAACAGAAAAGAAGGACTTACAAACACGCTGGAAAGGTGTGAACATCAAAGGAATTGCAATTGGAGGAGAAAAAAAGAAAATTTTGGAAATTTAGTGACTCTTAGAAAATGGCCTGGGTTTATATCATGTGCGATGCAAAAGACAAAAGATGCAAAAACTAAGCTCCCAGATGTTGCAAAAGCAGGGTAAAAAGTCAAGGAGGAAGACACAACTTAGGGGGCAGGATATGAGGGACATGGCATGAATACTTAAAATAATAAAAAAAAAAAAAAAAAGAAAAATTCTTTCCCAAAGTCAAAGCCATCAAAATGCAGGCGGGCCATACGCCACCAAGGGCAGGCACATGCAGCAAAGCTTGCCAAAATTGATCCCCACTGAAGGCCAAAACAGAAAACAAGGACCAACAAACACGCTGGAATGGAGACACCATCAAAGGAATTGCAATTGGAGGAGAAAAAAAGAAAATTTGGGTAAGTTAGTGATTCTAAGAAAATGGCCTGGGTTTATATCAGGTGCAGTGCAAAGGACCAAAACGTGCCAAAACTAAGCTCACTGGTGTTGCAAAAGCAGGGGAATAAGTCAAGGAGGAAGACACAACTTAGGGGGCAAGATATGAGGGACATGGCATGAACACTTCAAAAAAAAACCAAAAAAAGAAAAAAAACTTTCTCAAAGTCAAAGCCATCAAAAGGCATGGCCTGCCATCAAGTGCAGGGACATGCACCAAAGATTCCTCTATTGGTCCCCATTGAAATCTCAAGATTCCTTTTCCCTTCCCGAAAGGAAATGAAATTTCCTTTCGGGAAGGGAAAAGGAATCTTGCGAATCCCAAAAGAAAGGCTTACAAACACTCTAGAAAGGAGATAGGTTCAAATGAAATGCAATTGAAAAAAGCAGAAAATTGGGAATTTTAGTCTCTTCAAAAAATAGGCGGTGAGGAAATCAGCTGCATTGCAAAGGACCAAAAGATGCCAAAACTAAGCTCACAGATGTTGCAAAAGCAGGGGATAAAGTCAAGGAGGAAGACACAACTTAGGGAGCAAGATATGAGGGACATGGCATGAATACATAAAACAAAATTGAAAAAAAAAAGAAAAACTCTATCCCAAAGTCAAAGCCATCAAAATGCTGGCAGGCCATACGCCACCAAGGGCAGGCACATGCAGCAAAGCTTGCGAACATTGATCCCCACTGAAGGCCAAAACAGAAAAGAAGGACTTACAAACATGCTGGAATGGAGACACCATCAAAGCAATTGCAATTGGAGGTGAAAAAAAGAAAATTTGTGTAAGTTAGTGATTCTAAGAAAATGGCCTGGGTTTATATCAGGTGCAGTACAAAGGACCAAAAGATGCCAAAACTAAGCTCACAGATGTTGCAAAAGCAGGGGAATAAGTCAAGGAGGAAGACACAACTTGGGGGCAAGATATGAGGGACATGGCATGAATACTTACAATAATAAAAAAAAAAAAGAAAAAATCTTTCCCAAAGTCAAAGCCATCAAAATGCAGGCAGGCCATACACCAGCAAGGGCAGGCACATGCAGCAAAGCTTGCCAAAATTGATCCCCACTGAAGGCCAAAACAGAAAAGAAGGACTTACAAACACGCTGGAATGGAGAAAACAGGAAAGGAATTCAATTTCTCTGAGAAAAAAAGAAAATTTGGGTAAGTTTGTGATTCTAAGAAAATGGCCTGGGTTTATATCAGGTGCAGTGCAAAGGACCAAAAGATGCAAAAACTAAGCTCACAGATGTTACAAAAGCAGGGGAAAAAGTCAAAGAGGAAGACACAACTTAGGGGGTAAGATATGAGGGACATGGCATGAATACTTACAATAATAAAAAAAAAAAAAAGAAAAAATCTTTCCCAAAGTCAAAGCCATCAAAATGCAGGCAGGCCATACGCCACCAAGGGCAGGCACATGCAGCAAAGCTTGCCAAAATTGATCCCCACTGAAGGCCAAAACAGGAAAGAAGGACCTACAAACACGCTGGAATGGAGACAACATCAAAGGAATTGCAATTGGAGGAGAAAAAAAGAAAAATTTGGAAATTTAGTGACTCTAAGAAAATGGCCTGGGTTTATATCGGGTGCAGTGCAAAGGACCAAAAGATGCCAAAACTAAGCTCACAGATGTTGCAAAAGCAGGGGAAAAAGTCAAGGAGGAAGACACAACTTGGGGGCAAGATATGAGGGACATGGCATGAATACTTAAAATAATGAAAAAAAAAAAAAGAAAAAATCTTTCCCAAAGTCAAAGCCATCAAAATGCAGGCAGGCCATATGCCACCAAGGGCAGGCACATGCAGCAAAGCTTGCCAAAATTGATCCCCACTGAAGGCCAGAACAGAAAAGAAGGACTTACAAACACGCTGGAAAGGAGTCAACATCAAAGGAATTGCAATTGGAGGAGAAAAAAAGAAAATTTGGGAAATTTAGTGACTCTAAGAAAATGGCCTGGGTTTATATCAGGTGCATTGCAAAGGAGCAAAAGGTGCCAAAACTAAGCTCACAGATGTTGCAAAAGCAGGGGAAAAAGTCAAGGAGGAAGACACAACTTGGGGGCAAGATATGAGGGATATGGCATGAATACTTAAAATATTAAAAAAAAAAAAAAAGAAAAAATCTTTCCCAATGTCAAAGCCATCAAAATGCAGGCAGGTTATACGCCAGCAAGTGCAGGCACATGCAGCAAAGCTTGCCAAAATTGATCCCCACTGAAGGCCAAAACAGAAAAGAAGGACTTACAAACACGCTGGAATGGAGACACCATCAAAGGAATTGCAATTGGAGGAGAAAAAATGAAAATTTGGGTAAGTTAGTGATTCTAAGAAAATGGCCTGGGTTTATATCAGGTGCAGTGAAAGGACCAAAACGTGCCAAAACTAAGCTCACTGGTGTTGCAAAAGCAGGGGAATAAGTCAAGGAGGAAGACACAACTTAGGGGGCAAGATATGAGGGACATGGCATGAACACTTCAGAAAAAAACCAAAAAAAGAAAAAAATCTTTCTCAAAGTCAAAGCCATCAAAAGGCATGGCCTGCCATCAAGTGCAGGGACATGCACCAAAGATTCCTCTATTGGTTCCCATTGAAATCTCAAGATTCCTTTTCCCTTCCCGAAAGGAAATGAAATTTCCTTTCGGGAAGGGAAAAGGAATCTTGCGAATCCCAAAAGAAAGGCTTACAAACACTCTAGAAAGGAGATAGGTTCAAATGAAATGCAATTGAAAAAAGCAGAAAATTGGGAATTTTAGTCTCTTCAAAAAATAGGCTGTGAGGAAATCAGCTGCATTGCAAAGGACCAAAAGATGCCAAAACTAAGCTCACAGATGTTGCAAAAGCAGGGGAAAAAGTCAAGGAGGAAGACACAACTTAGGGAGCAAGATATGAGGGACATGGCATGAATACATAAAACAAAATTGAAAAAAAAAAGAAAAACTCTATCCCAAAGTCAAAGCCATCAAAATGCTGGCAGGCCATACGCCACCAAGGGCAGGCACATGCAGCAAAGCTTGCCAAAATTGATCCCCACTGAAGGCCAAAACAGAAAAGAAGGACTTACAAACATGCTGGAATGGAGACACCATCAAAGCAATTGCAATTGGAGGTGAAAAAATGAAAATTTGTGTAAGTTAGTGATTCTAAGAAAATGGCCTGGGTTTATATCAGGTGCAGTACAAAGGACCAAAAGATGCCAAAACTAAGCTCACAGATGTTGCAAAAGCAGGGGAATAAGTCAAGGAGGAAGACAGAACTTAAGGGGAAAGATATGAGGGACATGGCATGAATACTTACAATAATAAAAAAAAAAAAGAAAAAATCTTTCCCAAAGTCAAAGCCATCAAAATGCAGGCAGGCCATACGCCAGCAAGGGCAGGCACATGCAGCAAAGTTTGCCAAAATTGATCCCCACTGAAGGCCAAAACAGAAAAGAAGGACCAACAAACACGCTGGAATTGAGAGAGCATCAAAGGAATTGCAATTGGAGGAGAAAAAAGAAAATTTGGAAAATTTAGTGAGTCGAAGAAAATGGCCTGGGTTTATATCAGGTGCAGTGCAAAGGAACAAAAGATGCAAAAACTAAGCTCACAGATGTTGCAAAAGCAGGGGAAAAAGTCAAGGAGGAAGACACAACCTAGGGGGCAAGATATGAGGGACATGGCATGAATACTTACAATAACAAAAAAAAAAAAAGAAAAAATCTTTCCCAAAGTCAAAGCCATCAAAATGCAGTCAGGCCATACGCCAGCAAGTGCAGGCACATGCAGCAAAGCTTGCTAACATTGATCCCCACTGAAGGCCAAAACAGAAAAGAAGGACTTACAAACATGCTGGAATGGAGACACGATCAAAGCAATTGCAATTGGAGGAGAAAAAAAGAAAATTTGGGTAAGTTAGTGATTCTAAGACAATGGCCTGGGTTTATGTCAGGTGCAGTACAAAGGACCAAAAGATGCCAAAACTAAGCTCACAGATGTTGCAAAAGCAGGGGAAAAAGTCAAGGAGGAAGACAGAACTTAGGGGGAAAGATATGAGGGACATGGCATGAATACTTAAAACAAAAAAGAAAAAAAAAAGAAAAAATCTTTCCCAAAGTCAAAGCCATCAAAAAGCAGGCAGGCCATACGCCAGCAAGTTCAGGCACATGCAGCAAAGCTTGCCAAAATTGATCCCCACTGAAGGCCAAAACAGAAAAAAGGACTTACAAACACGCTGGAATGGAGAAAACAGGAAAGGAATTCAATTTCTCTGAGAAAAAAAGAAAATTTGGGTAAGTTTGTGATTCTAAGAAAATGGCCTGGGTTTATATCAGGTGCAGTGCAAAGGAACAAAAGATGCAAAAACTAAGCTCACAGATGTTACAAAAGCAGGGGAAAAAGTCAAAGAGGAAGACACAACTTAGGTGGTAAGATATGAGGGACATGGCATGAATACTTAAAATAATAAAAAAAAAAAAAAAGAAAAAGTCTTTCCCAAAGTCAAAGCCATCAAAATGCAGGCAGGCCATACGCCACCAAGGGCAGGCACATGCAGCAAAGCTTGCCAACATTGATCCCCACTGAAGGCCAAAACAGGAAAGAAGGACCTACAAACACGCTGGAATGGAGACAACATCAAAGGAATTGCAATTGGAGGAGAAAAAAAGAAAAATTTGGAAATTTAGTGACTCTAAGAAAATGGCCTGGGTTTATATCGGGTGCAGTGCAAAGGACCAAAAGATGCCAAAACTAAGCCCACAGATGTTGCAAAAGTAGGGGAAAAAGTCAAGGAGGAAGACACAACTTGGGGGCAAGATATGAGGGACATGGCATGAATACTTAAAATAATGAAAAAAAAAAAAAGAAAAAATCTTTCCCAAAGTCAAAGCCATCAAAATGCAGGCAGGCCATATGCCACCAAGGGCAGGCACATGCAGCAAAGCTTGCCAAAATTGATCCCCACTGAAGGCCAGAACAGAAAAGAAGGACTTACAAACACGCTGGAAAGGAGTCAACATCAAAGGAATTGCAATTGGAGGAGAAAAAAAGAAAATTTGGGAAATTTAGTGACTCTAAGAAAATGGCCTGGGTTTATATCAGGTGCATTGCAAAGGACCAAAAGGTGCCAAAAAAAAGCTCACAGATGTTGCAAAAGCAGGGGAAAAAGTCAAGGAGGAAGACACAACTTAGGGGGCAAGATATGAGGGATATGGCATGAATACTTAAAATATTAAAAAAAAAAAAAAGAAAAAATCTTTCCCAATGTCAAAGCCATCAAAATGCAGGCAGGTTATACGCCAGCAAGTGCAGGCACATGCAGCAAAGCTTGCCAAAATTGATCCCCACTGAAGGCCAGAACAGAAAAGAAGGACTTACAAACACGCTGGAATGGAGACACCATCAAAGGAATTGCAATTGGAGGAGAAAAAATGAAAATTTGGGTAAGTTAGTGATTCTAAGAAAATGGCCTGGGTTTATATCAGGTGCAGTGCAAAGGACCAAAACGTGCCAAAACTAAGCTCACTGGTGTTGCAAAAGCAGGGGAATAAGTCAAGGAGGAAGACAAAACTTAGGGGGCAAGATATGAGGGACATGGCATGAACACTTCAGAAAAAAACCAAAAAAAGAAAAAAATCTTTCTCAAAGTCAAAGCCATCAAAAGGCATGGCCTGCCATCAAGTGCAGGGACATGCACCAAAGATTCCTCTATTGGTCCCCATTGAAATCTCAAGATTCCTTTTCTCTTCCCGAAAGGAAATGAAATTTCCTTTCGGGAAGGGAAAAGGAATCTTGCGAATCCCAAAAGAAAGGCTTACAAACACTCTAGAAAGGAGATAGGTTCAAATGAAATGCAATTGAAAAAAGCAGAAAATTGGGAATTTTAGTCTCTTCAAAAAATAGGCTGTGAGGAAATCAGCTGCATTGCAAAGGACCAAAAGATGCCAAAACTAAGCTCACAGATGTTGCAAAAGCAGGGGAAAAAGTCAAGGAGGAAGACACAACTTAGGGAGCAAGATATGAGGGACATGGCATGAATACATAAAACAAAATTGAAAAAAAAAAGAAAAACTCTATCCCAAAGTCAAAGCCATCAAAATGCAGGCAGGCCATACGCCACCAAAGGCAGGCACATGCAGCAAAGCTTGCCAACATTGATCCCCACTGAAGGCCAAAACAGAAAAGAAGGACTTACAAACATGCTGGAATGGAGACACCATCAAAGCAATTGCAATTGGACGTGAAAAAAAGAAAATTTGTGTAAGTTAGTGATTCTAAGAAAATGGCCTGGGTTTATATCAGGTGCAGTACAAAGGACCAAAAGATGCCAAAACTAAGCTCACAGATGTTGCACAAGCAGGGGAATAAGTCAAGGAGGAAGACAGAACTTAAGGGGAAAGATATGAGGGACATGGCATGAATACATACAATAATAAAAAAAAAAAAGAAAAAATCTTTCCCAAAGTCAAAGCCATCAAAATGCAGGCAGGCCATACGCCAGCAAGGGCAGGCACATGCAGCAAAGTTTGCCAAAATTGATCCCCACTGAAGGCCAAAACAGAAAAGAAGGACCAACAAACACGCTGGAATTGAGAGAGCATCAAATGAATTGCAATTGGAGGAGAAAAAAGAAAATTAGGAAAATTTAGTGAGTCGAAGAAAATGGCCTGGGTTTATATCAGGTGCAGTGCAAAGGACCAAAAGATGCAAAAACTAAGCTCACAGATGTTGCAAAAGCAGGGGAAAAAGTCAAGGAGGAAGACACAACCTAGGGGGCAAGATATGAGGGACATGGCATGAATACTTACAATAACAAAAAAAAAAAAAGAAAAAATCTATCCCAAAGTCAAAGCCATCAAAATGCAGGCAGGCCATACGCCAGCAAGTGCAGGCACATGCAGCAAAGCTTGCTAACATTGATCCCCACTGAAGGCCAAAACAGAAAAGAAGGACTTACAAACATGCTGGAATGGAGACACGATCAAAGCAATTGCAATTGGAGGAGAAAAAAAGAAAATTTGGGTAAGTTAGTGATTCTAAGACAATGGCCTGGGTTTATGTCAGGTGCAGTACAAAGGACCAAAAGATGCCAAACCTAAGCTCACAGATGTTGCAAAAGCAGGGGAAAAAGTCAAGGAGGAAGACAGAACTTAGGGGGAAAGATATGAGGGACATGGCATGAATACTTAAAACAAAAAAGAAAAAAAAAAGAAAAAATCTTTCCCAAAGTCAAAGCCATCAAAAAGCAGGCAGGCCATACGCCAGCAAGTTCAGGCACATGCAGCAAAGCTTGCCAAAATTGATCCCCACTGAAGGCCAAAACAGGAAAGAAGGACTTACAAACACGCTGGAATGGAGAAAACAGGAAAGGAATTCAATTTCTCTGAGAAAAAAAGAAAATTTGGGTAAGTTAGTGATTCTAAGAAAATGGCCTGGGTTTATATCAGGTGCAGTGCAAAGGAACAAAAGATGCAAAAACTAAGATCACAGATGTTACAAAAGCAGGGGAAAAAGTCAAAGAGGAAGACACAACCTAGGGGGTAAGATATGAGGGACATGGCATGAATACTTACAATAATAAAAAAAAAAAAAAGAAAAAATCTTTCCCAAAGTCAAAGCCATCAAAATGCAGGCAGGCCATACGCCACCAAGGGCAGGCACATGCAGCAAAGCTTGCCAAAATTGATCCCCACTGAAGGCCAAAACAGGAAAGAAGGACCTACAAACACGCTGGAATGGAGACAACATCAAAGGAATTGCAATTGGAGGAGAAAAAAAGAAAAATTTGGAAATTTAGTGACTCTAAGAAAATGGCCTGGGTTTATATCGGGTGCAGTGCAAAGGACCAAAAGATGGCAAAACTAAGTTCACAGATGTTGCAAAAGCAGGGGAAAAAGTCAAGGAGGAAGACACAACTTAGGGAGCAAGATATGAGGGACATGGCATGAATACATAAAACAAAATTGAAAAAAAAAAGAAAAACTGTATCCCAAAGTCAAAGCCATCAAAATGCTGGCAGGCCATACGCCACCAAGGGCAGGCACATGCAGCAAAGCTTGCCAACATTGATCCCCACTGAAGGCCAAAACAGAAAAGAAGGACCTACAAACATGCTGGAATGGAGACACCATCAAAGCAATTGCAATTGGAGGTGAAAAAAAGAAAATTTGTGTAAGTTAGTGACTCTAAGAAAATGGCCTGGGTTTATATCAGGTGCAGTGCAAAGGACCAAAAGATGCCAAAACTAAGCTCACAGATGTTGCAAAAGCAGGGGAATAAGTCAAGGAGGAAGACAGAACTTAAGGGGAAAGATATGAGGGACATGGCATGAATACTTACAATAATAAAAAAAAAAAAGAAAAAATCTTTCCCAAAGTCAAAGCCATCAAAATGCAGGCAGGCCATACACCAGCAAGGGCAGGCACATGCAGCAAAGTTTGCCAAAATTGATCCCCACTGAAGGCCAAAACAGAAAAGAAGGACCAACAAACACGCTGGAATTGAGAGAGCATCAAAGGAATTGCAATTGGAGGAGAAAAAAGAAAATTTGGAAAATTTAGTGAGTCGAAGAAAATGGCCTGGGTTTATATCAGGTGCAGTGCAAAGGACCAAAAGATGCAAAAACTAAGCTCACAGATGTTGCAAAAGCAGGGGAAAAAGTCAAGGAGGAAGACACAACCTAGGGGGCAAGATATGAGGGACATGGCATGAATACTTACAATAACAAAAAAAAAAAAAGAAAAAATCTTTCCCAAAGTCAAAGCCATCAAAATGCAGGCAGGCCATACGCCAGCAAGTGCAGGCACATGCAGCAAAGCTTGCTAACATTGATCCCCACTGAAGGCCAAAACAGAAAAGAAGGACTTACAAACATGCTGGAATGGAGACACGATCAAAGCAATTGCAATTGGAGGAGAAAAAAAGAAAATTTGGGTAAGTTAGTGATTCTAAGACAATGGCCTGGGTTTATGTCAGGTGCAGTACAAAGGACCAAAAGATGCCAAAACAAAGCTCACAGATGTTGCAAAAGCAGGGGAAAAAGTCAAGGAGGAAGACAGAACTTAGGGGGCAAGATATGAGGGACATGGCCTGAACACTTCAGAAAACAACCAAAAAAAGAAAAAAATCTTTCCCAAAGTCAAAGCCATCAAAAGGCATGGCCATACGCCATCAAGTGCAGGGACGTGCACCTAAGATTCCTCTATTGGTCCCCATTGAAATCGCAAGATTCCTTTTCCCTTCCCGAAAGGAAATGAAATTTCCTTTCGGGAAGGGAAAAGGAATCTTGCGAATCCCAAAAGAAAGGCTTACAAACACTCTGGAAAGGAGATAGGTTCAAATGAAATGCAATTGAAAAAAGCAGAAAATCTGGAATTTTAGTCTCTTCAAATAATAGGCTGTGAGGAAATCAGCTGCATTGCAAAGGACCAAAAGATGCCAAAACTAAGCTCACAGATGTTGCAAAAGCAGGGGAAAAAGTCAAGGAGGAAGACACAACTTAGGGGGCAAGATATGAGGGACATGGCATGAATACTTAAAATAATAAAAAAAAAAAAAAAGAAAAAATCTTTCCCAAAGTCAAAGCCATCAAAATGCAGGCAGGCCATACGCCAGCAAGTGCAGGCACATGCAGCAAAGCTTGCCAAAATTGATCCCCACTGAAGGCCAAAACAGAAAAGAAGGACCTACAAACACGCTGGAAAGGAGTCAACATAAAAGGAATTGCAATTGGAGGAGAAAAAAGGAAAATTTTGGAAATTTAGTGACTCTTAGAAAGTGGCCTGGGTTTATATCAGGTGCAGTGCAAAGGACCAAAAGATGCCAAAACTAAGCTCACAGATGTTGCAAAAGCAGGGGAAAAAGTCAAGGAGGAAGACACAACTTAGGGGGCAGGATATGAGGGACATGGCATGAACACTTCAGTAAACAACCAAAAAAAGAAAAAAATCTTTCCCAAAGTCAAAGCCATCAAAATGCAGGCAGGCCATACGCCAGCAAGTTCAGGCACATGCAGCAAACTTGCTAACATTGATCCCCACTGAAGGCCAAATCAGAAAAGAAGGACTTACAAACATGCTGGAATGGAGTCAACATCAAAGCAATTGCAATTGGAGGAGAAAAAAAGAAAATTTGGGTAAGTTAGTGATTCTAAGAAAATGGCCTGGGTTTATATCAGGTGCAGTACAAAGGACCAAAAGGTGCCAAAACTAAGCTCACAGATGTTGCAAAAGCAGGGGAAAAAGTCAAGGAGGAAGACAGAACTTAGGGGGAAAGATATGAGGGACATGGCATGAATACTTAAAACAAAAAAGAAAAAAAAAAGAAAAAATCTTTCCCAAAGTCAAAGCCATCAAAAAGCAGGCAGGCCATACGCCAGCAAGTTCAGGAACATTCAGCAAAGCTTGCCAAAATTGATCCCCACTGAAGGCCAAAACAGAAAAGAAGGACTTACAAACACGCTGGAATGGAGAAAACAGGAAAGGAATTCAATTTCTCTGAGAAAAAAAGAAAATTTGGGTAAGTTAGTGATTCTAAGAAAATGGCGTGGGTTTATATCAGGTGCAGTGCAAAGGAACAAAAGATGCAAAAACTAAGCTCACAGATGTTACAAAAGCAGGGGAAAAAGTCAAAGAGGAAGACACAACTTAGGGGGTAAGATATGAGGGACATGGCATGAATACTTACAATAATAAAAAAAAAAAAAAGAAAAAATCTTTCCCAAAGTCAAAGCCATCAAAATGCAGGCAGGCCATACGCCACCAAGGGCAGGCACATGCAGCAAAGCTTGCCAAAATTGATCCCCACTGAAGGCCAGAACAGAAAAGAAGGACTTACAAACACGCTGGAAAGGAGTCAACATCAAAGGAATTGCAATTGGAGGAGAAAAAAAGAAAATTTGGGAAATTTAGTGACTCTAAGAAAATGGCCTGGGTTTATATCAGGTGCATTGCAAAGGACCAAAAGGTGCCAAAACAAAGCTCACAGATGTTGCAAAAGCAGGGGAAAAAGTCAAGGAGGAAGACACAACTTAGGGGGCAAGATATGAGGGATATGGCATGAATACTTAAAATATTAAAAAAAAAAAAAAGAAAAAATCTTTCCCAATGTCAAAGCCATCAAAATGCAGGCAGGTTATACGCCAGCAAGTGCAGGCACATGCAGCAAAGCTTGCCAAAATTGATCCCCACTGAAGGCCAGAACAGAAAAGAAGGACTTACAAACACGCTGGAATGGAGACACCATCAAAGGAATTGCAATTGGAGGAGAAAAAATGAAAATTTGTGTAAGTTAGTGATTCTAAGAAAATGGCCTGGGTTTATATCAGGTGCAGTGCAAAGGACCAAAACGTGCCAAAACTAAGCTCACTGGTGTTGCAAAAGCAGGGGAATAAGTCAAGGAGGAAGACACAACTTAGGGGGCAAGATATGAGGGACATGGCATGAACACTTCAGAAAAAAACAAAAAAAAGGAAAAAATCTTTCTCAAAGTCAAAGCCATCAAAAGGCATGGCCTGCCATCAAGTGCTGGGACATGCACCAAAGATTCCTCTATTGGTCCCCATTGAAATCGCAAGATTCCTTTTCCCTTCCCGAAAGGAAATGAAATTTCCTTTCGGGAAGGGAAAAGGAATCTTGCGAATCCCAAAAGAAAGGCTTACAAACACTCTGGAAAGGAGATAGGTTCAAATGAAATGGAATTGCAAAAAGCAGAAAATTGGGAATTTTAGTCTCTTCAAAAAATAGGCTGTGAGGAAATCAGCTGCATTGCAAAGGACCAAAAGATGCCAAAACTAAGCCCACAGATGTTGCAAAAGCAGGGGAAAAAGTCAAGGAGGAAGACACAACTTAGGGAGCAAGATATGAGGGACATGGCATGAATACTTAAAACAAAATTGAAAAAAAAAAAGAAAAAATCTATCCCAAAGTCAAAGCCATCAAAATGCAGGCAGGCCATACGCCACCAAGGGCAGGCACATGCAGCAAAGCTTGCCGAAATTGATCCCCACTGAAGGCCAAAACAGAAAAGAAGGACTTACAAACACGCTGGAATGGAGACACCATCAAAGGAATTGCAGTTGGAGGAGAAAAAAAGAAAATTTGTGTAAGTTAGTGATTCTAAGAAAATGGCCTGGGTTTATATCAGGTGCAGTACAAAGGACCAAAAGATGGCAAAACTAAGCTCACAGATTTTTCAAAAGCAGGGGAATAAGTCAAGGAGTAAGACAGAACTTAAGGCGAAAGATATGAGGGACATGGCATGAATACTTACAATAATAAAAAAAAAAAAGAAAAAATCTTTCCCAAAGTCAAAGCCATCAAAATGCAGGCAGGCCATACGCCAGCAAGTGCAGGCACATGCAGCAAAGTTTGCCAAAATTGATCCCCACTGAAGGCCAAAACAGAAAAGAAGGACTTACAAACACGCTGGAATGGAGACAACATCAAAGGAATTGCAATTGGAGGAGAAAAAAAGAAAATTTGGGAAAAGTAGTGACTCTAAGAAAATGGCCTGGGTTTATATCAGGTGCAGTGCAAAGGACCAAAAGGTGCCAAAACTAAGCTCACAGGTGTTGCAAAAGCAGGGGAAAAAGTGAAGGAGGAAGACACATCTTGGGGGGCAAGATATGAGGGACATGGCATGAATTCTTAAAATAATAAAAAAAAAAAAAAAAAAAATCTTTCCCAAAGTCAAAGCCATCAAAATGCAGGCAGGCCATACGCCACCAAAGGCAGGCACATGCAGCAAAGCTTGCCAAAATTGATCCCCACTGAAGGCCAAAACAGAAAAGAAGGACCAACAAACACGCTGGAATTGAGACAGCATCAAAGGAATTGCAATTGGAGGAGAAAAAAAGAAAATTTGTGAAATTTAGTGAGTCGAAGAAAATGGCCTGGGTTTATATCAGGTGCAGTGCAAAGGACCAAAAGATGCAAAAACTAAGCTCACAGATGTTGCAAAAGCAGGGGAAAAAGTCAAGGAGGAAGACACAACCTAGGGGGCAAGATATGAGGGACATGGCATGAATACTTACAATAACAAAAAAAAAAAAAGAAAAAATCTTTCCCAAAGTCAAAGCCATCAAAGTGCAGGCAGGCCATTTGCCAGCAAGTGCAGGCACATGCAGCAAAGCTTGCCAACATTGATCCCCACTGAAGGCCAAAACAGAAAAGAAGGACTTACAAACACGCTGGAATGGAGACACGATCAAAGCAATTGCAATTGGAGGAGAAGAAAAGAAAATTTGGGTAAGTTAGTGATTCTAAGAAAATGGCCTGGGTTTATATCAGGAGCAGTACAAAGGACCAAAAGATGCCAAAACTAAGCTCACAGATGTTGCAAAAGCAGGGGAAAAAGTCAAGGAGGAAGACAGAACTTAGAGGGAAATATATGAGGGACATGGCATGAATACTTAAAACAAAAAAGAAAAAAAAAAGAAAAAATCCTTCCCAAAGTCAAAGCCATCAAAAAGCAGGCAGGCCATACGCCAGCAAGTGCAGGAACATGCAGCAAAGCTTGCCAAAATTGATCCCCACTGAAGGCCAAAACAGAAAAGAAGGACTTACAAACACGCTGGAAAGGTGTCAACATCAAAGGAATTGCAATTGGAGGAGAAAAAAAGAAAATTTTGGAAATTTAGTGACTCTTAGAAAATGGCCTGGGTTTATATCATGTGCGATGCAAAAGACAAAAGATGCAAAAACTAAGCTCCCAGATGTTGCAAAAGCAGGGTAAAAAGTCAAGGAGGAAGACACAACTTAGGGGGCAGGATATGAGGGACATGGCATGAATACTTAAAATAATAAAAAAAAAAAAAAAAAGAAAAATTCTTTCCCAAAGTCAAAGCCATCAAAATGCAGGCGGGCCATACGCCACCAAGGGCAGGCACATGCAGCAAAGCTTGCCAAAATTGATCCCCACTGAAGGCCAAAACAGAAAACAAGGACCAACAAACACGCTGGAATGGAGACACCATCAAAGGAATTGCAATTGGAGGAGAAAAAATGAAAATTTGGGTAAGTTAGTGATTCTAAGAAAATGGCCTGGGTTTATATCAGGTGCAGTACAAAGGACCAAAAGATGCCAAAACTAAGCTCACAGGTGTTGCAAAAGCCGGGGAAAAATCAAGGAGGAAGACAGAACTTAGGGGGCAAGATATGAGGGACATGGCATGAATACTTAAAATAATAAAAAAAAAAAAGAAAAAATCTTTCTCAAAGTCAAAGCCATCAAAAAGCAGGCAGGCCATACGCCACTAAGGGCAGGCACATGCAGCAAAGCTTGCCAAAATTAATCCCCACTGAAGGCAAAACAGAAAGGAAGGACTTACAAACACGCTGGAAAGGAGTCAACATCAAAGGAATTGCAATTGGAGGAGAAAAAAAGAAAATTTTGGAAATTTAGTGACTCTAAGAAGATGGCCTGGGGTTTTATCAGGTGCAGTGCAAAGGACCAAAAGATGCCAAAACTAAGCTCACAGATGTTGCAAAAGCAGGGGAAAAAGTCAAGGAGGAAGACACAACTTAGGAGGCAAGTTATGAGGGACATGGCATGAACACTTCAGAAAATACCAAAAAAAGAAAAAAATCTTTCCCAAAGTCAGAGCCATCAAAAGGCATGGCCTGCCATCAAGTGCAGGGACATGCACCAAAGAGTCCTCTATTGGTCCCCATTGAAATCGCAAGATTCCTTTTCCCTTCCCGAAAGGAAATGAAATTTCCTTTCGGGAAGGGAAAAGGAATCTTGCGGATCCCAAAAGAAAGGCTTACAAACACTCTGGAAAGGAGATAGGTTCAAATGGAATGCAATTGAAAAAAGCAGAAAATCGGGAATTTTAGTCTCTATCAAAAAATAGGCTGTGAGGAAATCAGCTGCATTGCAAAGGACTAAAAGGTGCCAAAACTAAGCTCACAGATGTTGCAAAAGCAGGGGAAAAAGTCAAGGAGGAAGACACAACTTAGGGGGCAAGATATGCGGGACATGGCATGAATACTTAAAATAATAAAAAAAAAAAAAAGAAAAAATCTTTCCCAAAGTCAAAGCCATCAAAATGCAGGCAGGCCATACGCCAGCAAGTGCAGGCACATGCAGCAAAGCTTGCCAAAATTGATCCCCACTGAAGGCCAAAACAGAAAAGAAGGACTTACATATACGCTGGAATGGAGACAACATCAAAGGAATTGCAATTGGATCAGAAAAAAGAAAATTTGGGTAAGTTAGTGATTCTACGAAAATGGCCTGGGTTTATATCAGGTGCAGTGCAAATGACCAAAAGGTGCCAAAACTAAGCTCACAGATGTTGCAAAAGCAGGGGAAAAAGTCAAGGTGGAAGACACAACTTAGGGGGCAAGATATGAGTGACATGGCATGAATACTTAAAATAATAAAAAAAAAAAAAAAAAAAGAAAAAAATCTTTCCCAAAGTCAAAGCCATCAAAATGCAGGAAGGCCATACGCCAGCAAGGGCAGGCACATGCAGCAAAGCTTGCCAAAATTGATCCCCACTGAGGGTAAAGCAGAAAAGAAGGACTTACAAACACGCTGGAATGGAGACACCATCAAAGGAATTGCAATTGGAGGAGAAAAAATGAAAATTTTGGTAAGTTAGTGATTCTAAGAAAATGGTCTGGGTTTATATCAGGTGCAGTGCAAAGGACCAAAAGATGCCAAAACTAAGCTCACAGATGTTGCAAAAGCAGGGGAATAAGTCAAGGAGGAAGACACAACTTAGGGGGCAAGATATGAGGGACATGGCATGAATACTTAAAATAATAAAAAAAAAAAAAAAGAAAAAATCTTTCTCAAAGTCAAAGCCATCAAAATGCAGGCAGGCCATACGCCACCAAGGGCAGGCACATGCAGCAAAGCTTGCCAAAATTGATCCCCACTGAAGGCCAAAACAGAAAAGAAGGACTTGAAAACACGCTGGAATGGAGACAACATCAAAGGAATTGCAATTGGAGGAGAAAAAAAGAAAATTTGGGTAAGTTAGTGATTCTAACAAAAAGGCCTGGGTTTATATGAGGTGCAGTGCAAAGGACCAAAAGGTGCCAAAACTAAGCTCACAGATGTTGCAAAAGCAGGGGAAAAAGTCAAGGAGGAAGGCACAACTTAGGGGGCAAGATGTGAGGGACATGGCCTGAACACTTCAGAAAACAACCAAAAAAAGAAAAAAATCTTTCCCAAAGTCAAAGCCATCAAAAGGCATGGCCATACGCCATCAAGTGCAGGGACGTGCACCAAAGATTCCTCTATTGGTCCCCATTGAAATCGCAAGATTCCTTTTCCCTTCCCGAAAGGAAATGAAATTTCCTTTCGGGAAGGGAAAAGGAATCTTGCGAATCCCAAAAGAAAGGCTTACAAACACTCTGGAAAGGAGATAGGTTCAAATGAAATGCAATTGAAAAAAGCAGAAAATCTGGAATTTTAGTCTCTTCAAATAATAGGCTGTGAGGAAATCAGCTGCATTACAAAGGACCAAAAGATGCCAAAACTAAGCTCACAGATGTTGCAAAAGCAGGGTAAAAAGTCAAGGAGGAAGACACAACTTAGGGGGCAAGATATGAGGGACATGGCATGAATACTTAAAATAATAAAAAAAAAAAAAAAGAAAAAATCTTTCCCAAAGTCAAAGCCATCAAAATGCAGGCAGGCCATACGCCAGCAAGTGCAGGCACATGCAGCAAAGCTTGCCAAAATTGATCCCCACTGAAGGCCAAAACAGAAAAGAAGGACCTACAAACACGCTGGAAAGGAGTCAACATAAAAGGAATTGCAATTGGAGGAGAAAAAAGGAAAATTTTGGAAATTTAGTGACTCTTAGAAAGTGGCCTGGGTTTATATCAGGTGCAGTGCAAAGGACCAAAAGATGCAAAAACTAAGCTCACAGATGTTGCAAAAGCAGGGGAAAAAGTCAAGGAGGAAGACACAACTTAGGGGGCAAGATATGAGGGACATGGCATGAACACTTCAGTAAACAACCAAAAAAAGAAAAAAATCTTTCCCAAAGTCAAAGCCATCAAAATGCAGGCAGGCCATACGCCAGCAAGTTCAGGCACATGCAGCAAACTTGCTAACATTGATCCCCACTGAAGGCCAAATCAGAAAAGAAGGACTTACAAACATGCTGGAATGGAGTCAACATCAAAGCAATTGCAATTGGAGGAGAAAAAAAGAAAATTTGGGTAAGTTAGTGATTCTAAGAAAATGGCCTGGGTTTATATCAGGTGCAGTGCAGTACAAAGGACCAAAAGGTGCCCAAAACTAAGCTCACAGATGTTGCAAAAGCAGGGGAAAAAGTCAAGGAGGAAGACAGAACTTAGGGGGGGAAAGATATGAGGGACATGGCATGAATACTTTAAAACAAAAAAGAAAAAAAAAAAGAAAAAATCTTTCCCAAAGTCAAAGCCATCAAAAAGCAGGCAGGCCATACGCCAGCAAGTTCAGGAACATTCAGCAAAGCTTGCCAAAATTGATCCCCACTGAAGGCCAAAACAGAAAAGAAGGACTTACAAACACGCTGGAATGGAGGAAAGAAAACAGGAAAGGAAGAATTCAATTTCTCTGAGTAAAAAAGAAAATTTGGGTAAGTTAGTGATTCTAAGAAAATGGCGTGGGTTTATATCAGGTGCAGTGCAAAGGAACAAAAGATGCAAAAACTAAGCTCACAGATGTTACAAAAGCAGGGGAAAAAGTCAAAGAGGAAGACACAACTTAGGGGGTAAGATATGAGGGACATGGCATGAATACTTACAATAATAAAAAAAAAAAAAAAGAAAAAATCTTTCCCAAAGTCAAAGCCATCAAAATGCAGGCAGGCCATACGCCACCAAGGGCAGGCACATGCAGCAAAGCTTCCAAAATTGATCCCCACTGAAGGCCAAAACATAAAAGAAGGACCTACAAACACGCTGTTATGGAGACAGCATCAAAGGAATTGCAATTGGTGGAGACAAAAAGAAAAATTTTGGAAATTTAGTGACTCTAAGAAAATGGCCTGGGTTTTATATCAGGTGCCAGTGCAAAGGACCAAAAGATGCCAAAAACTAAGCTCACAGATGTTGCAAAAGCAGGGGAAAAAGTCAAGGAGGAAGACACAACTTAGGGGGCAAGATATGAGGGATATGGCATGAATACTTAAAACAAAATTGAAAAAAAAAAGAAAAAATCTATCCCAAAGTCAAAGCCATCAAAATGCAGGCAGGCCATACGCCACCAATGGCAGGAACATGCAGCAAAGCTTGCCAAAATTGATCCCCACTGAAGGCCAAAACAGAAAAGAAGGACTTACAAACACGCTGGAATGGAGACACCATCAAAGGAATTGCAGTTGGAGGGGAGAAAAAAAGGAAAATTTGTGTAAGTTAGTGATTCTAAGAAAATGGCCCTGGGTTTATATCAGGTGCAGTACAAAGGACCAAAAGATGCCAAAACTAAGCTCATAGATGTTTCAAAAGCAGGGGTTATAAGTCAAGGAGGGAAGACAGAACTTAAGGGGGAAAGATATGACGGACATGGCATGAATACATACAATAATAAAAAAAAAAAAAGAAAAAATCTTTCTCAAAGTCAAAGCCATCAAAATGCAGGCAGGCCATACGCCACCAAGGGCAGGCACATGCAGCAAAGCTTGCCAAAATTGATCCCCACTGAAGGCCAAAAACAGAAAAGAAGGACTTGAAAACACGCTGGAATGGAGACAACATCAAAGGAATTGCAATTGGAGGAGAAGAAAAAAAGAAAATTTGTGGTAAGTTAGTGATTCTAACAAAAAGGCCTGGGTTTATATGAGGTGCAGTGCAAAGGACCAAAAGGTGCCAAAACTAAGCTCACAGATGTTGCAAAAGCAGGGGAAAAAAAAGTCAAGGAGGAAGACACAACTTAGGGGGCAAGATGTGAGGGACATGGCCCTGAACACTTCAGAAAACAACCAAAAAAAGAAAACAATCTTTCCCAAAGTCAAAGCCATCAAAAGGCATGGCCATACGCCATCAAGTGCAGGGACGTGCACCAAAGATTCCCTCTATTGGTTCCCCCATTGAAATCGCAAGAATTCCTTTTCCCTTCCCGAAAGGAAATGAAATTTCCTTTCGGGAAGGGAAAAGGAATCTTGCGAATCCCAAAAGAAAGGCTTACAAACACTCTGGGAAAGGAGATAGGTTCAAATGAAATGCAATTGAAAAAAAGCAGAAAAATCTGGAATTTTAGTCTCTTCAAATAATAGGCTGTGAGGGAAATCAGCTGCATTGCAAAGGACCAAAAGGTGCCAAAAACTAAGCTCACAGATGTTGCAAAAGCAGGGGAAAAAGTCAAGGAGGAAGACACAACTTAGGGGGCAAGATATGAGGGACATGGCATGAATACTTAAAATAATAAAAAAAAAAAAAAGAAAAAATCTTTCCCAAAGTCAAAGCCATCAAAAAGCAGGCAGGCCATACGCCACCAAGGGCAGGCACATGCAGCAAAGCTTGCCAAAATTAATCCCCACTGAAGGCAAAACAGAAAGGAAGGACTTACAAACACGCTAGAAAGGAGTCAACATCAAAGGAATTTGCAATTGGAGGAGAAAAAAAGAAAATTTGGGAATTTAGTGACTCTAAGAAAATGGTCTGGGTTTATATCAGGTGCAGTGCAAAGGACCAAAAGATGCCAAAAACTAAGCTCACAGATGTTGCAAAAGCAGGGGAATAAGTCAAGGAGGAAGACAGAACTTAGGGGGGCAAGATATGAGGGACATGGCATGAATACTTAAAATAATAAAAAAAAAAAAAAAGAAAAAATCTTTCTCAAAGTCAAAGCCATCAAAATGCAGGCAGGCCATACGCCACCAAGGGCAGGCACATGCAGCAAAGCTTGCCAAAATTGATCCCCACTGAAGGCCCAAAACAGAAAAGAAGGACTTACAAACACGCTGGAATGGAGACAACATCAAAGGAATTGCAATTGGAGGAGAAAAAAAGAAAATTTGTGTAAGTTAGTGATTCTAACAAAAAGGCCTGGGGTTTATATGAGGTGCAGTGCAAAGGACCAAAAGGTGCCAAAACTAAGCTCACAGATGTTGCAAAAGCAGGGGGAAAAAGTCAAGGAGGGAAGACACAACTTAGGGGGTTAAGATGTGAGGGGACATGGCCTGAACACTTCAGAAAACAACCAAAAAAAGAAAAAAAATCTTTCCCAAAGTCAAAGCCATCAAAAGGCATGGCCATACGCCATCAAGTGCAGGGACGTGCACCAAAGATTCCTCTATTGGTCCCCATTGAAATCGCAAGATTCCTTTTCCCTTCCCGAAAGGAAATGAAATTTCCTTTCGGGAAGGGAAAAAGAATCTTGTGAATCCCAAAAAGAAAGGCTTACAAACACTCTGGGAAAGGAGATAGGTTCGAATGAAATGCAATTGAAAAAAGCAGAAAATCTGGAATTTTAGTCTCTTCAAATAATAGGCTGTGAGGAAATCAGCTGCATTGCAAAGGACCAAAAGATGCCAAAACTAAGCTCACAGATGTTGCAAAAGCAGGGGAGGAAAAAGTAAAGGAGGAAGACACAACTTAGGGGGGCAAGATATGAGGGACATGGCATGAATACTTAAAATAATAAAAAAAAAAAAAAAAGAAAAAATCTTTCCCAAAGTCAAAGCCATCAAAGTGCAGGCAGGCCCATACGCCAGCAAGTGCAGGCACATGCAGCAAAGCTTGCCAAAAATTGATCCCCACTGAAGGCCAAAACAGAAAAAGAAGGACCTACAAACACGCTGGAAAGGAGTCAACATAAAAGGAATTGCAATTGGAGGAGAAAAAAGGAAAATTTTGGAAATTTAGTGACTCTTAGAAAGTGGCCTGGGTTTATATCAGGTGCAGTGCAAAGGACCAAAAGATGCCAAAAACTAAGCTCACAGATGTTGCAAAAGCAGGGGAAAAAGTCAAGGAGGAAGACACAACTTAGGGGGGCAGGATATGAGGGACATGGCATGAACACTTCAGTAAACAACCAAAAAAAGAAAAAAATCTTTCCCAAAGTCAAAGCCATCAAAATGCAGGCAGGCCATACGCCAGCAAGTTCAGGCACATGCAGCAAACTTGCTAACATTGATCCCCACTGAAGGCCAAAACAGAAAAGAAGGACTTACAAACATGCTGGAATGGAGTCAACATCAAAGCAATTGCAAGTGGAGGAGAAAAAAAAGAAAATTTGGGTAAGTTAGTGATTCTAAGAAAATGGCCTGGGTTTATATCAGGTGCAGTACAAAGGACCAAAAGATGCCAAAACTAAGCTCACAGATGTTGCAAAAGCAGGGGAAAAAGTCAAGGATGGAAGACAGAAACTTAGGGGGGAAAGATATAAGGGACATGGCATGAATACTTAAAACAAAAAGAAAAAAAAAAGAAAAAAATCTTTCCCCAAAGTCAAAGCCATCAAAAAGCAGGCAGGCCATACGCCAGCAAGTTCAGGAACATGCAGCAAAGCTTGCCAAAATTGATCCCCACTGAAGGCCAAAACAGAAAAGAAGGACTTACAAACACGCTGGAATGGAGAAAAACAGGAAAGGAATTCAATTTCTCTGAGAAAAAAAAGAAAATTTGGGTAAGTTAGTGATTCTAAGAAAATGGCCTGGGTTTATATCAAGGGTGCAGTGCAAAGGAACAAAATATGCAAAAAACTAAGCTCACAGATGTTACAAAAGCAGGGGGAAAAAGTCAAAGAGGTAGACACAACTTAGGGGTAAGATATGAGGGACATGGCATGAATACTTACAATAATAAAAAAAAAAAAAAGAAAAAATCTTTCCCAAAGTCAAAGCCATCAAAATGCAGGCAGGCCATACGCCACCAAGGGCAGGCACATGCAGCAAAGCTTCCAAAATTGATCCCCACTGAAGGCCAAAACAGAAAACAAGGACCTACAAACACGCTGTTATGGAGACAGCATCAAAGGAATTGCAATTGGGTGGAGACAAAAGAAAATTTGGGTAAGTTAGTGATTCTAGGAAAATGGCCTGGGTTTATATCAGGTGCAGTGCAAATGACCAAAAGGTGCAAAAACTAAGCTCACAGATGTTGCAAAAGCAGGGGAAAAAGTCAAGGAGGAAGACACAACTTAGGGGGCAAGATATGAGGGACATGGCATGAATACTTAAAACAAAATTGAAAAAAAAAAGAAAAATCTATCCCAAAGTCAAAGCCATCAAAATGCAGGCAGGCCATACGCCACCAATGGCAGGAACATGCAGCAAAGCTTGCCAAAATTGATCCCCACTGAAGGCCAAAACAGAAAAGAAGGACTTACAAACACGCTGGAATGGAGACACCATCAAAGGAATTGCAGTTGGAGGAGAAAAAAGGAAAATTTGTGTAAGTTAGTGATTCTAAGAAAATGGCCTGGGTTTATATCAGGTGCAGTACAAAGGACCAAAAGATGCCAAAACTAAGCTCATAGATGTTTCAAAAGCAGGGTTATAAGTCAAGGAGGAAGACAGAACTTAAGGGGAAAGATATGAGGGACATGGCATGAATACATACAATAATAAAAAAAAAAAAAGAAAAAATCTTTCCCAAAGTCAAAGCCATCAAAATGCAGGCAGGCCATACGCCACCAAGGGCAGGCACATGCAGCAAAGTTTGCCAAAATTGATCCCCACTGAAGGCCAAAACAGAAAAGAAGGACTTACAAACACGCTGGAATGGAGACAACATCAAAGGAATTGCAATTGGAGGAGAAAAAAAAGAAAATTTGGGAAATTTAGTGACTCTAAGAAAATGGCCTGGGTTTTATATCAGGTGCAGTGCAAAGGACCAAAAAGGTGCCAAAACTAAGCTCACAGGTGTTGCAAAAGCAGGGGAAAAAAGTCAAGGAGGAAGACACAACTTGGGGGGCAAGATATGAGGGACATGGCATGAACACTTCAGAAAAAAACCAAAAAAAAGAAAAAAATCTTTCCCAAAGTCAAAGCCATCAAAAGGCATAGCCTGCCATCAAGTGCAGGGACATGCACCAAAGATTCCTCTATTGGTCCCCATTGAAATCTCAAGATTCCTTTTCCCTTCTCGAAAGGAAATGAAATTTCCTTTCGAGAAGGGAAAAAGAATCTTGCGGATCCCAAAAGAAAGGCTTACAAACACTCTGGAAAGGAGATAGGTTCAAATGAAATGCAATTGAAAAAAGCAGAAAATCTGGAATTTTAGTCTCTTCAAATAATAGGCTGTGAGGAAATCAGCTGCATTGCAAAGGACCAAAAGATGCCAAAACTAAGCTCACAGATGTTGCAAAAGCAGGGGAAAAAAGTCAAGGAGGAAGACACAACTTAGGGGGGCAAGATATGAGGGACATGGCATGAATACTGAAAATAATAAAAAAAAAAAAAAAAGAAAAAATCTATCCCAAAGTCAAAGCCATCAAAATGCTGGCAGGCCATACGCCAGCAAGTGCAGGCACATGCAGCAAAGCTTGCCAACATTGATCCCCACTGAAGGCCAAAACAGAAAAGAAGGACTTACAAACATGCTGGAATGGAGACACGATCAAAGCAATTGCAATTGGAGGAGAAGAAAAGAAAATTTCGGTAAGTTAGTGACTCTAAGAAAATGGCCTGGGTTTATATCAGGTGCATTGCAAAGGACCAAAAGATGCAAAAACTAAGCTCACAGATGTTGCAAAAGCAGGGGAAAAAGTCAAGGAGGAAGACAGAACTTAGGGGGAAAGATATGAGGGACATGGCATGAATACTTAAAACAAAAAAGAAAAAAAAAAGAAAAAATCTTTCCCAAAGTCAAAGCCATCAAAAAGCAGGCAGGCCATACACCAGCAAGTGCAGGAACATGCAGCAAAGCTTGCCAAAATTGATCCCCACTGAAGGCCAAAACAGAAAAGAAAAACTTACAAACACGCTGGAAAGGTGTCAACATCAAAGGAATTGCAATTGGAGGAGAAAAAAAGAAAATTTTGGAAATTTAGTGACTCTTAGAAAATGGCCTGGGTTTATATCAGGTGCAGTGCAAAAGACAAAAGATGCAAAAACTAAGCTCAAAGATGTTGCAAAATCAGGGTAAAAAGTCAAGGAGGAAGACACAACTTAGGGGGCAGGATATGAGGGACATGGCATGAATACTTAAAATAAAAAAAAAAAAAAAAAAGAAAAATTCTTTCCCAAAGTCAAAGCCATCAAAATGCAGGCGGGCCATACGCCACCAAGGGCAGGAACATGCAGCAAAGCTTGCCAAAATTGATCCCCACTGAAGGCCAAAACAGAAAAGAAGGACTTACAAACACGCTGGAATGGAGAAAACAGGAAAGGAATTCAATTTCTCTGAGAAAAAAAGAAAATTTGGGTAAGTTAGTGATTCTAAGAAAATGGCCTGGGTTTATATCAGGTGCAGTGCAAAGGACCAAAAGATGCAAAAACTAAGCTCACAGATGTTGCAAAAGCAGGGGAAAAAGTTAAAGAGGAAGACACAACTTAGGGGGTAAGATATGAGAGACATGGCATGAATATTTACAATAATAAAAAAAAAAAGAAAGAAAAAATCTTTCCAAAAGTCAAAGCCATCAAAATGCAGGCAGGCCATACGCCACCAAGGGCAGGCACATGCAGCAAAGCTTGCCAAAATTGATCCCCACTGAAGGCCAAAACAGAAAAGAAGGACCTACAAACACGCTGGAATGGAGACAGCATCAAAGGAATTGCAATTGGTGGAGACAAAAGAAAATTTTGGAAATTTAGTGACTCTAAGAAAATGGCCTGGGTTTATATCAGGTGCAGTGCAAAGGACCAAAAGATGCCAAAACTAAGCTCACAGATGTTGCAAAAGCCGGAGAAAAAGTCAAGGAGGAAGACACAACTTAGGGGGCAAGATATGAGGGACATGGCATGAATACTTAAAACAAAAAAGAAAAAAAAAAAGAAAAAATCTTTCCCAAAGTCAAAGCCATCAAAATGCAGGCAGGCCATACGCCACCAAGGGCAGGCACATGCAGCAAAGCTTGCCAAAATTGATCCCCACTGAAGGCCAAAACAGAAAAGAAGGACTTACAAACACGCTGGAAAGGAGTCAACATCAAAGGAATTGCAATTGGAGCAGAAAAAAAGAAAATTTTGGAAATTTAGTGACTCTAAGAAAATGGCCTGGGTTTATATCAGGTGCAGTGCAAAGGACCAAAAGGTGCAAAAACTAAGCTCACAGATGTTGCAAAAGCAGGGGAAAAAGTCAAGGAGGAAGACACAACTTACGGGGCAAGCTATGAGAGACATAGCATGAATACTTCAAATAATAAAAAAAAAAAAAGAAAAAATCTTTCCCAAAGTCAAAGCCATCAAAATGCAGGCAGGCCATATGCCACCAAGGGCAGGCACATGCAGCAAAGCTTGCCAAAATTGATCCCCACTGAAGGCCAAAACAGGAAAGAAGGTCCTCCAAACACGCTGGAATGGAGAGAACATCAATGGATTTGCAATTGGAGGAGAAAAAAAGAAAATTTGGGAAATATAGTGACTTAAAGAAATTGGCCTGGGTTTATATCAGGTGCATTGCAAAGGACCAAACGATGCCAAAACTAAGCTCACAGATGTTGCAAAAGCAGGACAAAAAGTCAAGGAGGAAGACACAACTTAGGGGGCAAGATATGAGGGACATGGCATGAATACTTAAAACAAAAAGGAAAAAAAAAGAAAAATTCTTTACCAAAGTCAAAGCCATCAAAATGCAGGCAGGCCATACGAAAACAGGAAAGGAATTCAATTTCTCTGAGAAAAAAAGAAAATTTGGGTAAGTTAGTGATTCTAAGAAAATGGCCTGGGTTTTATATCAGGTGCAGTACAAAGGACCAAAAGATGCCAAAACTAAGCTCACAAGTGTTGCAAAAGCAGGGGAAAAAGTCAAGGAGGAAGACAGATCTTAGGGGGCAAGATATGAGGGACATGGCATGAATACTTAAAACAAAAATGAAAAAAAAAAAAAAATCTTTCCCAAAGTCAAAGCCATCAAAATGCAGGCAGGCCATACGCCACCAAGGGCAGGCACATGCAGCAAAGCTTGCTGAAATTGATCCCCACTGAAGGCCAAAACAGAAAAGAAGGACTTACAAACACGCTGGAATGGAGACACCATCAAAGGAATTGCAGTTGGAGGAGAAAAAAAGAAAATATGTGTAAGTTAGTGATTCTAAGAAAATGGCCTGGGTTTATATCAGGTGCAGTACAAAGGACCAAAAGATGCCAAAACTAAGCTCACAGATGTTTCAAAAGCAGGGGAATAAGTCAAGGAGGAAGACAGAACTTAAGGGGAAAGATATGAGGGACATGGCATGAATACTTACAATAATAAAAAAAAAAAAGAAAAAATCTTTCCCAAAGTCAAAGCCATCAAAATGCAGGCAGGCCATACGCCAGCAAGTGCAGGCACATGCAGCAAAGTTTGCCAAAATTGATCCCCACTGAAGGCCAAAACAGAAAAGAAGGACTTACAAACACGCTGGAATGGAGACAACATCAAAGGAATTGCAATTGGAGGAGAAAAAAAGAAAATTTGGGAAATGTAGTGACTCTAAGAAAATGGCCTGGGTTTATATCAGGTGCAGTGCAAAGGACCAAAAGGTGCCAAAACTAAGCTCTCAGATGTTGCAACAGCAGGGGAAAAAGTCAAGGAGGAAGACACAACTTGGGGGGCAAGATATGAGGGACATGGCATGAACACTTCAGAAAAAAAACCAAAAAAAGAAAAAAATCTTTCCCAAAGTCAAAGCCATCAAAAGGCATGGCCTGCCATCAAGTGCAGGGACATGCACCAAAGATTCCTCTATTGGTCCCCATTGAAATCGCAAGATTCCTTTTCCCTTCTCAAAAGGAAATGAAATTTCCTTTCGAGAAGGGAAAAGGAATCTTGCGGATCCCAAAAGAAAGGCTTACAAACACTCTGGAAAGGAGATAGGTTCAAATGAAATGCAATTGAAAAAAGCAGAAAATCTGGAATTTTAGTCTCTTCAAATAATAGGCTGTGAGGAAATCAGCTGCAATGCAAAGGACCAAAAGATGCCAAAACTAAGCTCACAGATGTTGCAAAAGCAGGGGAAAAAGTCAAGGAGGAAGACACAACTTAGGGGGCAAGATATGAGGGACATGGCATGAATACTTAAAATAATAAAAAAAAAAAAAAAAAAAATCTTTCCCAAAGTCAAAGCCATCAAAATGCAGGCAGGCCATACGCCACCAAGGGCAGGCACATGCAGCGAAGCTTGCCAAAATTGATCCCCACTGAAGGCCAAAACAGAAAAGAAGGACCAACAAACACGCTGGAATTGAGACTGCATCAAAGGAATTGCAATTGGAGGAGAAAAAAAGAAAATTTGTGAAATTTAGTGAGTCGAAGAAAATGGCCTGGGTTTATATCAGGTGCAGTGCCAAGGACCAAAAGATGCAAAAACTAAGCTCACAGATGTTGCAAAAGCAGGGGAAAAAGTCAAGGAGGAAGACACAACTTGGGGGGCAAGATATGAGGGACATGGCATGAATACTTACAATAACAAAAAAAAAAAAGAAAAAATCTTTCTCAAAGTCAAAGCCATCAAAATGCAGGCAGGCCATACGCCACCAAGGGCAGGCACATGCAGCAAAGCTTGCCAAAATTGATCCCCACTGAAGGCCAAAACAGAAAAGAAGGACTTACAAACACGCTGGAATGGAGACAACATCAAAGGAATTGCAATTGGAGGAGAAAAAAAGAAAATTTGTGTAAGTTAGTGATTCTAACAAAAAGGCCTGGGTTTATATGAGGTGCAGTGCAAAGGACCAAAAGGTGCCAAAACTAAGCTCACAGATGTTGCAAAAGCAGGGGAAAAAGTCAAGGAGGAAGACACAACTTAGGGGGCAAGATGTGAGGGACATGGCCTGAACACTTCAGAAAACAACCAAAAAAAGAAAAAAATCTTTCCCAAAGTCAAAGCCATCAAAAGGCATGGCCATACGCCATCAAGTGCAGGGACGTGCACCAAAGATTCCTCTATTGGTCCCCATTGAAATCGCAAGATTCCTTTTCCCTTCCCGAAAGGAAATGAAATTTCCTTTCGGGAAGGGAAAAGGAATCTTGCGAATCCCAAAAGAAAGGCTTACAAACACTCTGGAAAGGAGATAGGTTCAAATGAAATGGAATTGCAAAAAGCAGAAAATTGGGAATTTTAGTCTCTTCAAATAATAGGCTGTGAGGAAATCAGCTGCATTGCAAAGGACCAAAAGATGCCAAAACTAAGCTCACAGATGTTGCAAAAGCAGGGGAAAAAGTAAAGGAGGAAGACACAACTTAGGGGGCAAGATATGAGGGACATGGCATGAATACTTAAAATAATAAAAAAAAAAAAAAAGAAAAAATCTTTCCCAAAGTCAAAGCCATCAAAGTGCAGGCAGGCCATACGGCAGCAAGTGCAGGCACATGCAGCAAAGCTTGCCAAAATTGATCCCCACTGAAGGCCAAAACAGAAAAGAAGGACCTACAAACACGCTGGAAAGGAGTCAACATCAAAGGAATTGCAATTGGAGGAGAAAAAAGGAAAATTTTGGAAATTTAGTGACTCTTAGAAAGTGGCCTGGGTTTATATCAGGTGCAGTGCAAAGGACCAAAAGATGCCAAAACTAAGCTCACAGATGTTGCAAAAGCAGGGGAAAAAGTCAAGGAGGAAGACACAACTTAGGGGGCAGGATATGAGGGACATGGCATGAACACTTCAGTAAACAACCAAAAAAGAAAAAATCTTTCCCAAAGTCAAAGCCATCAAAATGCAGGCAGGCCATACGCCAGCAAGTTCAGGCACATGCAGCAAACTTGCTAACATTGATCCCCACTGAAGGCCAAAACAGGAAAGAAGGACCAACAAACACGCCGGAATTGAGACAGCATCAAAGGAATTGCAATTGGAGGAGAAAAAAAGAAAATTTGGGAAATTTAGTGAGTCGAAGAAAATGGCCTGGGTTTATATCAGGTGCAGTGCAAAGGACCAAAAGATGCCAAAACTAAGCTCACAGATGTTGCAAAAGCAGGGGAAAAAGTCAAGGAGGAAGACAGAACTTAGGGGGAAAGATATGAGGGACATGGCATGAATACTTAAAACAAAAAAGAAAAAAAAAAGAAAAAATCTTTCCCAAAGTCAAAGCCATCAAAAAGCAGGCAGGCAATACACCAGCAAGTGCAGGAACATGCAGCAAAGCTTGCCAAAATTGATCCCCACTGAAGGCCAAAACAGAAAAGAAGGACTTACAAACACGCTGGAAAGGTGTCAACATCAAAGGAATTGCAATTGGAGGAGAAAAAAAGAAAATTTTGGAAATTTAGTGACTCTTAGAAAATGGCCTGGCAGTATATCATGTGCAGTGCAAAAGACAAAAGATGCAAAAACTAAGCTCAAAGATGTTGCAAAAGCAGGGTAAAAAGTCAAGGAGGAAGACACAACTTAGGGGGCAGGATATGAGGGACATGGCATGAATACTTAAAATAAAAAAAAAAAAAAAAAGAAAAAATCTTTCCCAAAGTGAAAGCCATCAAAATGCAGGCGGGCCATACGCCACCAAGGGCAGGAACATGCAGCAAAGCTTGCCAAAATTGATCCCCACTGAAGGCCAAAACAGAAAAGAAGGACTTACAAACACGCTGGAATGGAGAAAACAGGAAAGGAATTCAATTTCTCTGAGAAAAAAAGAAAATTTGGGTAAGTTAGTGATTCTAAGAAAATGGCCTGGGTTTATATCAGGTGCAGTGCAAAGGACCAAAAGATGCAAAAACTAAGCTCACAGATGTTGCAAAAGCAGGGGAAAAAGTCAAAGAGGAAGACACAGCTTAGGGGGTAAGATATGAGGGACATGGCATGAATATTTAAAATAATAAAAAAAAAAAAAAGAAAAAATCTTTCCAAAAGTCAAAGCCATCAAAATGCAGGCAGGCCATACGCCACCAAGGGCAGGCACATGCAGCAAAGCTTGCCAAAATTGATCCCCACTGAAGGCCAAAACAGAAAAGAAGGACCTACAAACACGCTGGAATGGAGACAGCATCAAAGGAATTGCAATTGGTGGAGACAAAAGAAAATTTTGGAAATTTAGTGACTCTAAGAAAATGGCCTGGGTTTATATCAGGTGCAGTGCAAAGGACCAAAAGATGCCAAAACTAAGCTCACAGATGTTGCAAAAGCCGGAGAAAAAGTCAAGGAGGAAGACACAACTTAGGGGGCAAGATATGAGGGACATGGCATGAATACTTAAAACAAAAAAGAAAAAAAAAAAGAAAAAATCTTTCCCAAAGTCAAAGCCATCAAAATGCAGGCAGGCCATACGCCACCAAGGGCAGGCACATGCAGCAAAGCTTGCCAAAATTGATCCCCACTGAAGGCCAAAACAGAAAAGAAGGACTTACAAACACGCTGGAAAGGAGTCAACATCAAAGGAATTGCAATTGGAGCAGAAAAAAAGAAAATTTTGGAAATTTAGTGACTCTAAGAAAATGGCCTGGGTTTATATCAGGTGCAGTGCAAAGGACCAAAAGGTGCAAAAACTAAGCTCACAGATGTTGCAAAAGCAGGGGAAAAAGTCAAGGAGGAAGACACAACTTACGGGGCAAGCTATGAGAGACATGGCATGAATACTTCAAATACTAAAAAAAAAAAAAAGAAAAAATCTTTCCCAAAGTCAAAGCCATCAAAATGCAGGCAGGCCATATGCCACCAAGGGCAGGCACATGCAGCAAAGCTTGCCAAAATTGATCCCCACTGAAGGCCAAAACAGGAAAGAAGGTCCTCCAAACACGCTGGAATGGAGAGAACATCAATGGATTTGCAATTGGAGGAGAAAAAAAGAAAATTTGGGAAATATAGTGACTTAAAGAAATTGGCCTGGGTTTATATCAGGTGCATTGCAAAGGACCAAACGATGCCAAAACTAAGCTCACAGATGTTGCAAAAGCAGGACAAAAAGTCAAGGAGGAAGACACAACTTAGGGGGCAAGATATGAGGGACATGGCATGAATACTTAAAACAAAAAGGAAAAAAAAAGAAAAATTCTTTACCAAAGTCAAAGCCATCAAAATGCAGGCAGGCCATACGCCACCAAGGGCAGGCACATGCAGCAAAGCTTGCCAAAATTGATCCCCACTGAAGGCCAAAACAGAAAAGAAGGACTTACAAACACGCTGGAATGGAGAAAACAGGAAAGGAATTCAATTTCTCTGAGAAAAAAAGAAATTTTGGGTAAGTTAGTGATTCTAAGAAAATGGCCTGGGTTTATATCAGGTGCAGTACAAAGGACCAAAAGATGCCAAAACTAAGCTCACAAGTGTTGCAAAAGCAGGGGAAAAAGTCAAGGAGGAAGACAGATCTTAGGGGGCAAGATATGAGGGACATGGCATGAATACTTAAAACAAAAATGAAAAAAAAAAAAAATCTTTCCCAAAGTCAAAGCCATCAAAATGCAGGCAGGCCATACGCCACCAAGGGCAGGCACATGCAGCAAAGCTTGCCAAAATTGATCCCCACTGAAGGCCAAAACAGAAAAGAAGGACTTACAAACACGCTGGAATGGAGACACCATCAAAGGAATTGCAGTTGGAGGAGAAAAAAAGAAAATTTGGGTAAGTTAGTGATTCTAAGAAAATGGCCTGGGTTTATATCAGGTGCAGTGCAAAGGACCAAAAGATGCCAAAACTAAGCTCCCAGATGTTGCAAAAGAAGGGGAATAAGTCAAGGAGGAAGACAGAACTTAAGGGGAAAAATATGAGGGACATGGCATGAATACTTACAATAATAAAAAAAAAAAAGAAAAAATCTTTCCCAAAGTCAAAGCCATCAAAATGCAGGCAGGCCATACGCCAGCAAGTGCAGGCACATGCAGCAAAGTTTGCCAAAATTGATCCCCACTGAAGGCCAAAACAGAAAAGAAGGACTTACAAACACGCTGGAATGGAGACAACATCAAAGGAATTGCAATTGGAGGAGAAAAAAAGAAAATTTGGGAAATGTAGTGACTCTAAGAAAATGGCCTGGATTTATATCAGGTGCAGTGCAAAAGACCAAAAGGTGCCAAAACTAAGCTCACAGGTGTTGCAAAAGCAGGGGAAAAAGTCAAGGAGGAAGACACAGCTTGGGGGGCAAGATATGAGGGACATGGCATGAACACTTCAGAAAAAAACCAAAAAAAGAAAAAAATCTTTCCCAAAGTCAAAGCCATCAAAAGGCATGGCCTGCCATCAAGTGCAGGGACATGCACCAAAGATTCCTCTATTGGTCCCCATTGAAATCGCAAGATTCCTTTTCCCTTCTCGAAAGGAAATGAAATTTCCTTTCGAGAAGGGAAAACGAATCTTGCGAATCCCAAAAGAAAGGCTTACAAACACTCTGGAAAGGAGATAGGTTCAAATGAAATGCAATTGAAAAAAGCAGAAAATTGGGAATTTTAGTCTCTTCAAAAAATAGGCTGTGAGGAAATCAGCTGCATTGCAAAGGACTAAAAGGTGCCAAAACTAAGCTCACAGATGTTGCAAAAGCAGGGGAAAAAGTCAAGGAGGAAGACACAACTTACGGGGCAAGATATGAGGGACATGGCATGAATACATAAAATAATAAAAAAAAAAAAAAAAAAAAAATCTTTCCCAAAGTCAAAGCCATCAAAATGCAGGCGGGCCATACGCCACCAAGGGCAGGCACATGCAGCAAAGCTTGCCAAAATTGATCCCCACTGAAGGCCAAAACAGAAAAGAAGGACCTACAAACACGCTGGAATCGAGACAACATCAAAGGAATTGCAATTGGAAGAGAAAAAAGAAAATTTGGGAAATTTAGTGAGTCGATGAAAATGGCCTGGGTTTATATCAGGTGCAGTGCAAAGGACCAAAAGATGCAAAAACTAAGCTCACAGATGTTGCAAAAGCAGGGGAAAAAGTCAAGGAGGAAGACACAACTTAGGGGGCAAGATATGAGGGACATGGCATGAATATTTACAATAACAAAAAAAAAAAAAAAGAAAAAATCTTTCCCACAGTCAAAGCCATCAAAATGCAGGCCGGCCATACGCCAGCAAGTGCAGGCACATGCAGCAAAGCTTGCTAACATTGATCCCCACTGAAGGCCAAAACAGAAAAGAAGGACTTACAAACATGCTGGAATGGAGACACGATCAAAGCAATTGCAATTGGAGGAGAAGAAAAGAAAATTGGGTAAGTTAGTGATTCTAAGAAAATGGCCTGGGTTTATATCAGGTGCAGTACAAAGGACCAAAAGATGCCAAAACTAAGCTCACAGATGTTGCAAAAGCAGGGGAAAAAGTCAAGGAGGAAGACAGAACTTAGGGGGAAAGATATGAGGGACATGGCATGAATACTTAAAACAAAAAAGAAAAAAAAAAGAAAAAATCTTTCCCAAAGTCAAAGCCATCAAAAAGCAGGCAGGCCATACGCCAGCAAGTTCAGGAACATGCAGCAAAGCTTGCCAAAATTGATCCCCACTGAAGGCCAAAACAGAAAAGAAGGACTTACAAACACGCTGGAATGGAGAAAACAGGACAGGAATACAATTTCTCTGAGAAAAAAAGAAAATTTGGGTAAGTTAGTGATTCTAAGAAAATGGCCTGGGTTTATATCAGGTGCAGTGCAAAGGACCAAAAGATGCCAAAACTAAGCTCACAGATGTTGCAAAAGCAGGGGAAAAAGTCAAGAAGGAAGACACAACTTAGGGGGCAAGATATGAGGGACATGGTCTGAATACTTAAAATAATAAAAAAAAAAAAAGAAAAAATCTTTCCAAAAGTCAAAGCCATCAAAATGCAGGCAGGCCATACGCCACCAAGGGCCGGCACATGCAGCAAAGCTTGCCAAAATTGATCCCCACTGAAGGCCAAAACATAAAAGAAGGACCTACAAACATGCTGGAATGGAGACAGCATCAAAGGAATTGCAATTGGTGGAGACAAAAGAAAATTTTGGAAATTTAGTGACTCTAGGAAAATGGCCTGGGTTTATATCAGGTGCAGTGCAAAGGACCAAAAGATGCAAAAACTAAGCTCACAGATGTTGCAAAAGCAGGGGAAAAAGTCAAGGAGGAAGACACAACTTAGGGGGCAAGATATGAGGGACATGGCATGAATACTTAAAATAATAAAAAAAAAAAAAAGAAAAAATCTTTCCCAAAGTCAAAGCCATCAAAATGGAGGAAGGCCATACGCCACCAAGGGCCGGCACATGCAGCAAAGCTTGCCAAAATTGATCCCCACTGAAGGCCAAAACAGAAAAGAAGGACTTACAAACACGCTGGAATGGAGACAACATCAAAGGAATTGCAATTGGAGGAGAAAAAAAGAAAATTTGGGAAATGTAGTGACTCTAAGAAAATGGCCTGGGATTATATCAGGTGCAGTGCAAAGGACCAAAAGGTGCCAAAACTAAGCTCACAGATGTTGCAAAAGCAGGGGAAAAAGTCAAGGAGGAAGACACAACTTGGGGGGCAAGATATGAGGGACATGGAATGAACACTTCAGAAAAAAACCAAAAAAAGAAAAAAATCTTTCCCAAAGTCAAAGCCATCAAAAGGCATGGCCTGCCATCAAGTGCAGGGACATGCACCAAAGATTCCTCTATTGGTCCCCATTGAAATCGCAAGATTCCTTTTCCCTTCCCGAAAGGAAATGAAATTTCCTTTCGAGAAGGGAAAAGGAATCTTGCGGATCCCAAAAGAAAGGCTTACAAACACTCTGGAAAGGAGATAGGTTCAAATGAAATGCAATTGAAAAAAGCAGAAAATCTGGAATTTTAGTCTCTTCAAAAAATAGGCTGTGAGGAAATCAGCTGCAATGCAAAGGACCAAAAGATGCCAAAACTAAGCTCACAGATGTTGCAAAAGCAGGGGAAAAAGTCAAGGAGGAAGACACAACTTAGGGGGCAAGATATGAGGGACATGGCATGAATACTTAAAATAATAAAAAAAAAAAAAAAAAAATCTTTCCCAAAGTCAAAGCCATCAAAATGCAGGCAGGCCATACGCCACCAAGGGCAGGCACATGCAGCGAAGCTTGCCAAAATTGATCCCCACTGAAGGCCAAAACAGAAAAGAAGGACCAACAAACACGCTGGAATTGAGACAGCATCAAAGGAATTGCAATTGGAGGAGAAAAAAAGAAAATTTGTGAAATTTAGTGAGTCGAAGAAAATGGCCTGGGTTTATATCAGGTGCAGTGCAAAGGACCAAAAGATGCAAAAACTAAGCTCACAGATGTTGCAAAAGCAGGGGAAAAAGTCAAGGAGGAAGACAAACCTAGGGGGCAAGATATGAGGGACATGGCATGAATACTTACAATAACAAAAAAAAAAAAAAGAAAAAATCTTTCCCAAAGTCAAAGCCATCAAAGTGCAGGCAGGCCATACGCCAGCAAGTGCAGGCACATGCAGCAAAGCTTGCCAACATTGATCCCCACTGAAGGCCAAAACAGAAAAGAAGGACTTACAAACATGCTGGAATGGAGACACGATCAAAGCAATTGCAATTGGAGGAGAAGAAAAGAAAATTTGGGTAAGTTAGTGATTCTAAGAAAATGGCCTGGGTTTATATCAGGTGCAGTACAAAGGACCAAAAGATGCCAAAACTAAGCTCACAGATGTTGCAAAAGCAGGGGAAAAAGTCAAGGAGGAAGACAGAACTTAGGGGGAAAGATATGAGGGACATGGCATGAATACTTAAAACAAAAAAGAAAAAAAAAAGAAAAAATCTTTCCCAAAGTCAAAACCATCAAAAAGCAGGCAGGCCATACGCCAGCAAGTTCAGGAACATGCAGCAAAGCTTGCCAAAATTGATCCCCACTGAAGGCCAAAACAGAAAAGAAGGAATTACAAGCACGCTGGAATGGAGAAAACAGGACAGGAATTCAATTTCTCTGAGAAAAAAAAAATTTGGGTAAGTTAGTGATTCTAAGAAAATGGCCTGGGTTTATATCAGGTGCAGTGCAAAGGACCAAAAGATGCAAAAACTAAGCTCACAGATGTTACAAAAGCAGGGGAAAAAGTCAAAGAGGAAGACACAACTTAGGGGGTAAGATATGAGGGACATGGCCTGAATACTTAAAATAATAAAAAAAATAAAAGAAAAAATCTTTCCAAAAGTCAAAGCCATCAAAATGCAGGCAGGCCATACGCCACCAAGGGCCGGCACATGCAGCAAAGCTTGCCAAAATTGATCCCCACTGAAGGCCAAAACATAAAAGAAGGACCTAAAAACTCGCTGGAATGGAGACAGCATCAAAGGAATTGCAATTGGTGGAGACAAAAGAAAATTTTGGAAATTTAGTGACTCTAGGAAAATGGCCTGGGTTTATATCAGGTGCAGTGCAAAGGACCAAAAGATGCCAAAACTAAGCTCACAGATGTTGCAAAAGCAGGGGAAAAAGTCAAGGAGGAAGACACAACTTAGGGGGGCAAGATATGAGGGACATGGCATGAATACTTAAAATAATAAAAAAAAAAAAAAGAAAAAATCTTTCCCAAAGTCAAAGCCATCAAAATGGAGGAAGGCCATACGCCACCAAGGGCAGGCACATGCAGCAAAGCTTGCCAAAATTGATCCCCACTGAAGGCCAAAACAGAAAAGAAGGACCTATCAACACGCTGGAAAAGTGTCAACATCAAAGGAATTGCAAT